>JASFAX010002158.1:0-47178 GCA_030737875.1 Allium sativum
TTGAAAAAGGGAATCTGATAATTTGAATTATCAAATTTGGGAAATGATCGAGAATGAAGTATCGCCAGTTTTGCTACTAGCGATAGTTAAATCTTTATTTAGATTTGAACATGAAATGATAATTAATTTTACCGATAACACTGTGGTGTTAGATATGGAGCATTAACAGTTTTAATCTATGGGATGAATAGGTTGGGATTGGGAAATTAAATAAATGATTAATTCGGTAAGATGCGTTAATCCAGACTAGTTTGGAAAATCTTAATATGGTTTGATTTCCAAAGGAAGATTAAAGAATAAATTTAAAGAATTTATCTTTGATAAAATTAATGGGAACCTTTCCCAAAGGATATGAATATTTGAATAAAAGAATATTCTGAACTGGAATCAGGTGTATGTTCTGTTTGTGTAACACTTGTTTATTATATATGCGGGTTATTTTGAAAGGCCGGGTTTATACCCATTCTGAATAACCGATTCGACGATAAGTCGACGATGAAGACAGTGGTTGAAGACCGGAGGTCCTCACATCGTTTGGATGATTACTGATGTCTTGATTGGGATGTACACCCAAGATGAGGTAACAAGTGGTGATCGTCCAGACGTACTTGGAGATCGGCGGATTTGCGAGGACCTCGCTCCTTTATTGGACATATGGGACGAGGAATAATGTGCCTTCGGTTTCGTTCAGACCCAGAACGAACAAGTAAATGGATTGTGTGTCTGACGTTGGATTTTATTCTGTGTTGATTGATCTCTATTAAATATATATCTGTTTGGCGGCGGAGAATTTATTCTCTTGCTTAACGCCCTTCTCTGAGACGTACGAGCCCAGAGGTTATATATCGATAGACATCATTCGCATGGTGTGAATTGCGGTGTGGCATGCTGAGATGCAAATGATCAAGGCTCCTGTTGAAAAGCAGAGTCGTTTGGTTGATGATCAAAGCATGGCCTGTGTGGCATAGCTTTGTGTATAGCGTTAATTCGCGAGCCTCACACCTCGGTTTGAGTCAAAAATGGGATCGTGACTGCAGGGAGTGCACGACGTTTCTTTCTAGCTATGGGTGGTTTTAGCATTTTACAAGGCCTGACATTTATATTATTTTTACCTGTGTGGTTGTTGGAATGCGAGGCGCCTCGGATATATCGGTCTTTACGGAGCCGATGGATAGGTCCTATAGGACCGGGAAACGTGCGTTCAGGTATAACTAATCCACTACGTGTGGACTGGCCCTGAAGATCCAAGGATTCGCCAGCGTCCGAATCCTGAGGCATTTGTTAGAGTGTCTCAAAGCGGTGAGGAGCCATAACTGGCCTCGACTCATGACGGAAGTCCAATTTCCAATACGTGACATTTTGGTTTTATTTGTAGAGCCTAGTATGGAGATATAGTGGGATGGGGCTCTATGCCGTCTATGTTTGATACATTTATATTTGACGTTGTTTTCATACACTTTACAATATGATAGTATCAAAATGATTTGTTTTAAACATACCAAGCATGTTTGGCTATTATGCGGTAAAACTCTATCCTCTGGCTTGCGTTGCATTATGAGATGGGACCCGAGTCTTGTAATAGCTTCATTTTTCCAAAAACATTGCGCTGTTTGTTTTATGCACTGGTATTCTTGGGAGGAAACCCATTCCGTGTTATACAGCGTGGTCCCTTGATTTACCTTATCTTTAAAGTAAAGTTTTAAATAATTGTTTTAGTTCTCACACCAGTCACATGACTAACCTGAAGTTTATTGTTTTAACCAAAACTCCGGGTGCCGTTATTTTTCACACGGGCAGCTAGTAGTTTTGGTTTTGTAAATTTATATTCACAGGATCCTGGTTTACAGCTGGAATGATATTCGGAAAGCTCTGCATCCGTGTATCTCTTTCATTTGTGTTTTGTATTATTTTCTGCTGCATTGTGATTTGTAAATCTCTGATATTTATCAAATGTATATTATTTGTTCATACTTTGTATATTCTTGTACTCTGATGTAAATTGTTGTAATAAGCAATGAAATGTTCTTCTGTTTGTGTTTTGATTTGTCTCGTCCATAAAGCAATCCGTTCTTTCTCTTCTCTTCAGAGAACGGGGAAGTTCGGATCATCACAGGTGGTATCAGAGCTTTGGTTTACAGAGATCGAGAACAAGGCACATTAGAACCAAATGAAAGAATTCATCAAAGATTGGATAAGTAATATACAATGAGAATGACTCGTTAGAGATGGGATCAGTAGTATCCTAGAATGAGTATCCTAGAATGAGTCGGAAGAGTGTTGTTTTTCAAATAAAAGTGAAAACAAATTTTGTGTTGAGAATTTAAATCTTATTATACATTTTTGATTATTAATTTTGAATTTTGGACAATTGAGTATATAGAGATTTGCATATACGCCTAGCTAGCGTGTATACAAAGACCCAAATATACTGGTTAGATATAGAATCACACTCTAGTCGCTCGGAGATAATTCTGATGATGGTTCGAAACATCATTAGTGTTTGTGTTTGAGTTTCGAAAGTGGATATCTATATATTTCCAATTGACTGGTGTGAGAACCAAAACATAATTAGAATTTATTGTTGTGATTTGGCACCAAAAATGTGATTTTTGACTTATATCATAGTTATGAATTTGAAAAGCTAACCAACTAATTGATTGATGATTGTGTTGTGTGATTATTTATTTAAACCATTATGTGAACGAATAGTAAATTTAGCCAAATTGTATCAGATATTGGATTGAATTTAAAATTGTTTGGAATTGCATGCATATACATGTATATACGTTGAACAGGTCATAACAAGGAGGCTAGAGAAGAGTAATAAAATTGTATGCCCAACAAATAGGTACATGTTTATTAATTTCTTTGGTTTGGATGATTTTATGAGCCGATTGGCTAGCCGCTTGGCTTTTTCTTTTTTCTTTTTGAGATGAGAGGGCCTGTGTGGAAGTTTGGGGATTTTCCCGGTGCTCCCATACAAAGGAGGTTATGGCGAAATTTTTCAAAAATTTCGGGTGTTAGCCAAATTTTTGAAAAATTAAAAATTCTTAAAAACTGAAAAATTAAAGACTGAAAGCCAAACTGAAAGTTGAGTTTATTAGTCAAATAACTTTCAGCTCCGTTCCTTTTCGAGGATGAAAATATTTTAAGTGGGGGAGATTGTAACAACCCAGAAAATCAAAACCAATTTAAAATTTTTATTTTGGCAATTTTAATGAATTTTGAATATTTAAAATGATTTATTTTAAATAATAATGACTCGAAATTTATTTTGAATAGAATTAGAACGTATATATTTATTTGAATCGAAGGTAGAATATAAATATTTTTATTTTAATTATAAAAGGAATTGGAAATGGCGCGGTAGTTTGAAAATTCGATTTAAAATTTCAAACGAATGTATAGGATTCAAAATAAACCGGATTTTAGTGAAACCAAAAATATTTGAATCTATTTGAAAATATCTTTCCAACGAATCCGAAAAATCAAAATTTCACATCAAGAATAAAAAGTTATGCCCAGTTGAAAATTCAAAATAGTCGCTATGGAAATATGGCCCTTAAAAATTGTCATTTTGCAAACGACCACCGTTTTCGACGAAACCAATTTTGTTGGATCCAGGATGTCAAGTTATTGCTAAATTCCAAAATTCATAATTTTTGCAATCAATATGTGAGTGTGGAAAACGAAAACGGGTTTTAACAGTTTTAGTCAATTTGGATCGACCAGAAAATCGCCATTTTCCAAGCAGTCTTCAAATTTGACGAAATTAGTTTTGTTAGGACCATATCGTCAATAAAAAGCAAGAAATATTTTTTTTGGAATTTTTGGGATTCGTATGTGGCCCCGGTAAATTTAAAAGTGCGTTCAAATTCAATATACATTGAATTATATTTTAAACTGAAAGAAAACAGATCAAAACATTAGAATTGGCTTACGAAACATATCCCACTGTGTTCGGAATGCGGGTGATTAGTTAAGGGCGCAGTCGGTGGGTCTCATTTGGAGTTCATATACAAAGTTAACTTTATATGAAAAAAATAATAAAAAATAATATAATAATTATATATAACTCCCTCTCTATTTCCCCATAACCCTAATCAAAAAAACGACGACCCCTTTTCAATTTTAAAATCCGATGCCCCACTGACCTCCGCCGCCGATGGAGGCGCGCGCCCCTTTCCACCACCACCGCCACCCGACAAGACCCCCACCCTTCCCCCTCTGACGCCTCCTTTCCTTCTCTCCCTTTTATGCGTTGAAACCCCCCTCCAAACCGCGATATCCGATCGCCTCCGCCTGCAGTCAACCGCCGACGCCTCTGGGATCCCACTGTGCTACCTCCTGCCTGGCAGACCCCGGCGCTTCTTCCCCAATCCCCAAAATCCAAAAAAAGGTGAGTTTTTACTTATTTTTATTTAAAATAATTAGTTTTAAAAATCAGTTTTTATAAATAGAATGAGGTAAAAATAGGATCTTTATGTAGACAACATGAGAATATAAAGATGTGATTTTTATTTATATGAACACAATATAAAGATGTGATTTTTATTTATATGAACGACGTATAAAGGTGTGATATTTTATATGAATGACATTACAAAAAGGTATGATTTTTAATCATAGGAGGATTTTATTTTTAATCATAGGAAGATTATATTTTTAATCATAGAAAGATTGGATTTTTAATTATAAAAGATTTGACTTTTGATTATAAAAAGATATAAATTTTTATTATATAAAATTATGGTTTCATATATATAGAAGTAATATAAAAATATGATTTTTATTTATATGAAGTAGCGAGAAAAATATGATTTTTCATAATATAAAGAATCGATTTTTATGTATGTTGTAGCGAAAAGATTTGATTTTTAGTTATAGAAAATTCGATTTCTAGCGCTATAAAAATTTGATTTTTATAAATATAGCGAAGTGATAAAAATGTGATTTTTATGTATGAACAACGTGGAAAGATGGCGTTGGAAAGTCAGGTAAATCCAAACCATCTGTAACGATCCAGAAAATCTGAACCAATTTAAAATTTTTAAATTGGCTAAAAATAATGGATTTTAAATATTTAAAATAAATATTTTAAACAATGGCGATGAAAACTGAGTTTTATCGACATTTGAAAACGAATATAATTAATTATAATTATATATAGAATTGAAAATAGTGCGGTAGTTCGATAATTCGATTTCAAACTTCAATTGAATATACCGGGTGCAAAACAATCCGGATTTTAGTGAAACCAAAAATAATGGAATCTAATTGGTAATATCTTTCAAACGAATTCGACCAATCGAAATTTGATAGCGGGAATCAAAAGATATGTCCAGTTGAAAATTCTGAATAGTCGCTATGGAATTCAGGCCCTTAAAAATGGACATCTTGCAAACGACCTCGGATTTAGATGAAACCACTTTTGTTAGATCCGCAGCGTCAAGTTATTGTTAGATTCCAAATTTCATAATTTTTCGAATCAATATGTGAGCGTGGCAAAGGAAAACGCGTTTGACCAGTTTTTGTTGATTTTAATCGACTGGAAATTGGCCATTTTTCAAACGGTCTCAGAATTTGACGAAACTAGTTTTGTTAGGACCGTATCGTCAATACGAAGCTAGAAAATATTTTTCTGGAATTTTTCTAGTTAATATGTGACCCCGGTAATTTGAAATGTGCGTTTAAAATTCAATATAGTGATTTAAATGAAAATTCAAAAGGAAACTGATTGTAACGATCAAATCAGCTTGCGATACATATCCCATTGTGTTCGGAATGGGGGTAAAACGCTATGGACGACAAGCGGTAGGCCTCGTTTCGAGGTCTTATGTAAAAGTCAACCTTTTTGCAAAATATAATAATTAAATAATAAAAAAAATACTCTTCCCTCCTTTATCTCCTTCTGCCCCCCCCCCCCCCCCCCGATTCAGTTAAATAAAAAAAAGAAAAAGAAAAAGAAAACCTAACCTAGACGTCGCCGTCCCTCTTACCCTCGACGTCGACGAACATCATCGCGCCACCCTCACCTCGAAGCCGCCGACCTCCTCCTTCCAACGCCTTCATCGCGACGCCCCCAGTTCGAGCCCCGAAGCCACCGCCTCCCAGTTCGAGCCCCGAAGCATCGCCTCCCCCGTTCGAACCCCGAGCCGCCCCCTCGAAGCCCTCCGTCGAACTGCAGAAACCCCCCTCTCTGTAAGTTTATTTTTATTTTTATTTTTATTTTTATTTTATATAAACAAAAAAATCTGATTTGTTTAAAAAGGGTTTAAACAGACATTGTTTAAAAGGGGTACAAACAGACATTTTTAAGAAGGAAATAAAACTGATTTTTATAGGAATAAAAACTATTTTTTTAAAAAAAGGAACAACTGATTTTTATAGGAATAAAAACTGTTTTTTTTTAAAAGGAACAACTGATTTTTATAGGAATAAAAATTGTTTTTTTTAAAAAAGGAACAACTGATTTTAAAAGCAATTAAAAACTGATTTTTTCTATGCATTTAAAACCTGATTTTGTTTAAGAGAAAAAGTTTTAAACTTTAAAAAGAAAAAGTTTTAAAATTTAAAAGGAAAAAGTTTTAAACTAAAAATAGAAGGAGGTTAGAAATTTACAATGTAAAAATCAGATTTTTATATATTGAAAGTCGAAGTAAAAATCATATTTTTATATATAGAAAGTCGAAAGAAAAATCATATTTTTATATATCGAAAGTCGAAAGTAAAAATCATATTTTTATATATCGAAAGTCGAAGTAGAAATCAGATTTTTATATATTGAATAGCATAGTAAAAATTCGATTTTTACATGTGTAGAGAATACGGGCGAAAGCGACAAAAGGCGGAGATTTCTATAAAGGAAGTGTCGTGAATTGGATAGCTATTGGTGAGATTTCTGATTTAAAAATATTATATATGTGTGAAATTAAAGTGAATAACTATATATAAATTGCTATATATAATTATATATATATATATATACGCCCCCTCGTCCACAAACCATGGACGATATTTATTGGTTGAAATTGTTGTGAAAATTGCTTGATAGCGAATGATTGTTTGGGATTGTTTGTGATTGATATTGGTTGATTGTGGTTGAAAAATACCCGTTTGTGATTGGAAAATATTTGGTTGAAACCACATAGGATTAGCTTGTGGAAATGAAATAAATATATACATGCCGCCTGCGTGCGAACTAGATGCATGATCCCCATTGTCAAAAACCGCGAGGTTTTAAGGTAGAGCGAGGAGCCGTACTAGGGACGGTGCCGGTGTAACTACCCTGCCGTTATGCTGCCGAAATTTTGAATAATATTCGTGTGTTTGAATTATTTTCATTTGCTTAAACTATATTTATTCATTGAATAGAAAACCTTCATGTGTTGAATTGATATTCATTCGTTGTTTAGAAATTCATGTGTTGAATGGTATTCATATTTTGAAATAAATTGTTCGATAATAAAAATCACATTTTTATCTATATATAAAAACTATAGAAAACATTCATGTGTTGAATTGATATTCATCCGTTGTTTAGAAATTCATGTGTTGAATGGTATTCATATTTTGAAATAAATTGTTCGATAATAAAAATCACATTTTTATCTATATATAAAAACTATAGAAAACATTCATGTGTTGAATTGATATTCATCCGTTGTTTAGAAATTCATGTGTTGAATGGTATTCATATTTTGAAATAAATTGTTCGATAATAAAAATCACATTTTTATCTATATATAAAAACTATAGAAAACATTCATGTGTTGAATTGATATTCATCCGTTGTTTAGAAATTCATGTGTTGAATGGTATTCATATTTTGAAATAAATTGTTCGATAATAAAAATCACATTTTTATCTATATATATAAACTATAGAAAACATTCATGTGTTGAATTGATATTCATCCGTTGTTTAGAAATTCATGTGTTGAATGGTATTCATATTTTGAAATAAATTGTTTGATAATAAAAATCACCTTTTATCGACTATATGAACTATATAGAAAAGTAGTGTTTTGAAATGAATTGTTTTACAATAAAAATCACATTTTTATTGTATGCATAAATCGTTGAAATGTGAAGTGTTAAAAATAGCCACTTGTTCAAAATAAACATATATGAGTTGAAATATTCATTAATTAGCTAATGAAATGATTTGCACCTATTTATGTAACATTAGAATGAATGGAGTTTTTAAACCAAATAGAAATCAAATATGAAGTCGGATAGAAATGGATAAATGATAAGAACTGTATATATATGTGCATGCAATATTCATTGAACAGGTTATAGCAAAGGGGCTAGAGAAGAGGAATAAAATTTTGTGCCCGACAAATAGGTACACATTTACTAATTTGTTTGGGTGATGATTTTGAGCCTGTTGGCTAGCCGCTTGGCTTTTTCTTTTTCTTTTTGAGATTAGAAGGACCGGGAACGCTATTTGCGATTTCCCGATGCTCCCGGTGCAGGGGAGGTTATGGCGAAATTTTTCCAAAATTTAAGGCGTTAGAAAAATATTTGAAGTTAAAACGATATGGAAATCATTGAATGAACTATATTTATATAAATATATAAATATAAATAAAATTAAAACGAAACGAGGCCGTGCAGTTCGTATTTTGAAACCATGATTTCAAACGACTAGTACGGGAAATCCGACCATTGGATTTTCCCGAAATCTCAACCGTCGGGTTCGCCTTGGAATAATCTTTCCAACGGCACCAACCTTGTAAAGATCCAACGGTTGGATTGTCTGGAATGTTTAATTCAAATCTGAAGAAAAACAGCGCCAGAAGCGATTATATTTATATATATATATATAAATATAATTATATATTTAATCGAATAACGACGCTGCAGTTCGTATTTTGAAATCGAAATTTCAAACGATTGTACCGGGAGATCCGACCGTCGGATTTTCCCGAAACTGGAACCGTTGGGTTCGTTTTGAAAAGACCTTTCTAATGATGTAAATTTTGTGAAGATCCAACGGTTAGATTTTCAGATATGTGTAAATCAAATCTGAAGAAAAACAGCGCCACGGCCGTGTTATGGCCCGAAGCGTCGTTTTGAATAAATTAGCTATTTTAAAATAAATAAAAATAGCGAGAAATAGTTATAAAATATCATGAGCGATATGGAATGGAAATAAACTGAATTTGCTTGATTTATGTGATATTTGATGGTTGAATGTGTTTGGTGTGAAGATTACATTTAAAAACAACATTGGTGTGGTCGAATAATTTAACCATTGAAATAAATCGATTTGAAATTCTAAATATACGCGAATTATTTGAAAAGGCCGAGTTAATTCTCATTTCGAATAATTGACCAACGATTGAAAGTCGAAGATGAAGACTATGGTCGAAGACCGGAGATCTTCACCTCGTTTGGATGGTAACCGAGGTCCTGATTGGGCGGCATCCCGAAATATGGATAATGAGTGGTGATCGTCCAGACGTACGTGGTGATCGATGGGTTTGCGAGGTATTTAGTGCCTCCGGTTTCGTTCAGACCCAGAACGGACTTGTAAGTGGACTGTGTGTCCGACATTGGATTTTATTCTGTGTTGATTGATCTCTGTTAAATATACATCTGTTTGGCGGCGGAGAATTTATTCTTTTGCTTAACGCCCTTCTCTGAGACGTACGAGCTCAGAGGTTGTATATCGATGGACATCAGTCGCATGGCATGAATTGCCTGTGTGGCATGCTAAGATGCAGTGATCAGGGCTTCTGTTGAAAAGCAAAGTCTTGTGGTGATGATCAAAGCACCGCCTGTGTGGCGTAGCTTTGTGTGAACGTGAATTCGCGAGCCTCACACCCCGGTATGAACCTAAAACGGGAGAAGGACCTCAGGGAGGGCATGCGTTTCTTTCTAGCTAGGGTGGTGTCAGTGACCTACCAGCCCTGACATTTATATACTTTTCACCTATGTGGTTGTTGCTGATGCGAGGCGCCTCGGTTTGATCGGACGATCCAGGTTCGATGGAGTCATTCGTTGGCTCACTTACGCCCCAAAGGGCGGAGAGACGTATTGTTCAGGCATAATAATCCACATCGGTGGACCGGCCCTGACGATCCAAGGCTTGCCTGCGCTCTTGCCTGAGACATGGGCTAGATTGTCTCGAATTCGGTAAGGACTATCTTTTGCCTTGGTTCATGACGGAAATCCAATTTCCAAGTACGACGTCGTGCGGTTTTGATTGTATACCTATATATGGCGACATAGTGGTATGGGGCATTAATGCCATCTATGATTGATAGTTATGATTTGAAATTGTTTTCAAAACATATAGACACTAGCAATAATATCAAATGTCTTTGTTTTATTCGTATCAAGCATATTTTGGCCGTTATAAGGCAAAACTCTATCCTCCGGTTTGCGTTGCATTGTGTGATGGGAACCGAGTCTTATAACGGCTTCATTTTTATAAAAAGCATAGCGATGTTTAAAGGAAAGATTTGTTTTAAAGCACTGGCAATCCAATGGAGTAAACCCATTCCACGAAAGTGGCGTGGTCCTGTGATTAGCCAATTATATATGTGTTGAGTGGATTTCTCATACCAGTCCCATGACTGACTCGTAGTTTGTTTCACTCTCAAACTAGGGTGCCCCTTTTTCTACACGGGCAGCCTTGTATTCAGGTTTAGCTGGTTCTTTCTGGATAGATGGAGCTGAAGATGGATTCTATCATTTATTTCTTTTTATGCTGTTCAGCTCCTATTGTACATATTTTGTTTATTTCCGCTGTAGACATTTATGTATAGCTGAACTGTATTTGTACTAAGTAAGATCCTGTATACTGTGTAACTCTGATGATTACTTTTATCCAGTATATTTTGTTGTTCATTATCTGGTGTATTTATTTAATTCTGTTCTGCTATTATCTGTTTCTGTGTTATATTCCAAAGATAACCTTGTTTCCGTGAGAACGGGAATTCGGGTCGTCTCATCGTGGTATCAGAGCTTTGGTTAAGCTTAGTTCTGGAATATAACATTTGAACAAACTCGTCAGAAATACAACCAATAGTGTTCTAGGACGGGTAACTCAATACAAATAGGATCAGCAATATACTAGTATGAGTAAAGCAGAATGATTACACCTCGATAGACACATTTACATTGAAGTATGTGTTTCTATATTTTAAACTATCTTTTCTATGACCTGACACTTGATCTGCTAATTGCAGAAGTACTAGAAAAATGAGTGCCAAAAACAGAAGGAATACCGAACCCGATCTAGAGGCTCTATTCAAGAGATATCGAAATCTGGGTGGAGAAAAATTCTCGGGCAATGAATCTATTATTCAAACTCAAGCTTGGATGAGTTCTGTCGAAAGAATCTTTGAGCATATCCAGCTGAGAGATGACCAGAAACGGTTAGTAGCATCTTGGGCGCTCAAAGAAGAAGCTTTAATCTGGTGGGAAACAATCGTCAAAGATAATCCAGAAGGTGATATCACCTGGGACAGATTCAAAGTGATTTTCTTAGAAAGATTTACTCCTCCCGAAGCAACCGAGAGATTATGTGATGAATTTTCCTATCTAATTCAAGGCGATATGACCATCCCAGAATATCACAAGAAATTCAATGAACTGCTCACTTTGCTCCCCATCTGATTCAGAAAACAAAGAGGAAAAATCTGAGATTTATTCATGGGCTTCAAAGGAAATACCAGAATAAAGTATTGGGGCATGTGAAGCTTCCTTTTTCAGAAATGATTTATATGGCTTATCAATATGAAGATCTTCATAAGAAAGGAATGTTGCGCGACGAAGAAGAAGTTTGTTGTAGTGACAAAGAAGATTCGGAAACTGATATTCCTGTAGCCAGTATGAGGTCAGAGGTCGGTAAAGAGCCTAAAGTAAATCGGAAAAGGTCTAGATCTGAAAAAGAACCTATCACGACAGCCATATGCAACAACTGCCATAAGCCAGGGCATTTCCAGGGGAATTGCAAACCCTCGAGGAAGAGAAGGAGGAATGAATCTAAATCCAAGAACAAGCCTCCTATGACTCGAGAATTCAATCTTTGTCATCAGTCCGGTCATATAAAGCGAGATTGCTGGCTGATAAAAAGGGCCAAAGAGGCTCAGGTAAATGAAATAGCAGAAACTTCTGAGCCCTTAGCTAATCAAGAAAGGCCCGATGTTTTAGAAGGCACGCTTATGTCAAAAACATTCCAGTCAAAGTACTGTTTGACACAGGCGCGTCGCGAAGTTTCATTACCAAGGATGCAGCTAAGAAACTGGATTTGAATTTGAAGAAGCTCAAGGAACCAATGACTGTCCAGAATCCAGTTGGGGGTTCCATTGATCTCAGTTGGATTTGTGGAGTGCCGGTTTCCTTTTCTCGTTATCGATTTCCTACTATCGCAGCCGTTATGAATTTTAAAGAGTTTGATCTTATCTTAGGGTTAGACTGGTTGACCAAATATGAAGCTGAAGTTAAATGCGCCGACAGAGTCCAAAAGGCGAAGATTAAATCAGGTGATTATATAACCATTCCCTGTGAAGGTCAGAATGCTAATAGAAAAGACTTCTGGGCATCTTTGAATGTTTCTCCAGCCCAAATAGAAAATATCCCTGAGATCACCGAGAATATTCCTGACCTCATTAAAGATATTCTTGTCGTCAAGAACTATGCGGATGTGTTCGAAGAAGTTGTTCGCTTACCTCCGCAAAGAGAAATAGATTTCAAGATTGCTTTGATTCCCAATGCAAGGCCGGTAGTTCAAGCTATTTGAAGAATGTCCTTGAAAGAGAAGGAGGAATTAGACAATCAAACACGACAGCTGGTATGGAAAGGTCTGATCAGGCCTAGTTTCTCTGATTGGGGTGCAGCAGTGGTGTTTGTCCCAAATTCTGACGGTACTCTACATCTATGTGTGGATTATCGTGATCTGAATAAGCAGACAATAAAGAACAAATATCCATTGCCGCGGATAGATGATTTGTTGGATCGATTAAATGGAGCACAAGTATTTTCACGAATGGACCTAGCTACAGGATTCCATCAACTTCGAATTGCCGAAGAGTGTGTTCCAATGACAGCGTTCAGAGGCCCCGACTTATTCTACGAGTGGTTAGTAATGCCGTTCGGCTTATGTAACGCTCCAGCTTACTTCGTCGATCTAATGAACCGAGTATTCAGAGGAGTGTTAAATAAATTTGTTCTGGTTTTTATTGATGATATTCTAATCTTCTCTAAATCAAAAGCCGAACATGAAAAGCATCTGGAACAAGTGTTAGAAATTCTCAGATGGAATGTATTAAAAGCCAAGTTTTCCAAATGTATATTCTGGCAAGATGAAGTGAAATTTCTGGGCCACGTCGTATCGAAAGAAGGAATTGCTGTGGATCCAAGTAAAATCACAGCTATTCAAAATTGGAAACAGCCCAGTACTCCCACTGAAGTCCGCAGTTTTCTCGGATTGGCTAGCTATTATCGGAAGTTCGTTAAAGACTTTTCGAAGATATCTGGTCATTTAACAAAGCTTACAAAGAAGCATTCTAAATTCAAATGGACTCAAGAGAGTGAGGAGGCTTTCGAAGAGCTAAAGTTAAGGCTAACGACAGCTCCAGTGTTAACCATCATCGATGGCAACCAGGATCTAAAAGTACGGACTGATGCTTCTAGAGATGGCCTTGGCGCAGTGTTAATGCAAAGAGGTCAAGTGATTGCTTATGCTAGCCGTCAACTGAAACCGCACGAGAAAAACTATGTAACTCATGATCTTGAGTTATTGGCTATCATATTCTCTTTGAAAATCTGGATACACTATCTTCTGGGCGAGAGATTTGAATTGTTTACAGATCACCAGTCGTTAAAGTATCTGTTCACTCAGAAGGACTTGAATCTGAGACAACAACGTTGGCTAGAGTTTCTTGCAGCATATGACTTTGAAATTATATACACTCCAGGGAAAGCCAATGTCGTGCCCGATGCGCTAAGCCGAAAGAATGAGATGATCGCCAGTTTCATCATTGCGACTTCGTTGATTGATAAGATATCGGCTCTCCAAGAAGATGACCAATTTATCAAAGGAATAAGTTGGCGAATTCGTGAATGAAATGCTTCGGATTTCCAGCTAGACAGCGAAGGGATTCTGAGGTTAGAAGGGCGAATTTGCGTTCCAGATATTCCTGAATTAAGAAGAGAGGTGCTTGATGAATGTCACAAATCTAAGCTCAGTATCCACCCAGGTGTGAATAAAATGTATAACGATATCAAACGCACATTCTGGTGGAAGTCGTTAAAAAGAGACATCTCAATATATGTTAGTCGATGCCCTACTTGCCAGCTAGTCAAAAGTGACCAACAGAAATTGGCTGGATTGTTACAACCACTAGAAGTTCCTGGTTGGAAGTGGGAACATATTTCGATGGATTTCATTGATGGTCTGCCCAGAACCAGAAAAGGGAATGACAGTATTTGGGTGATTGTAGATCGCTTCACGAAGACCGCCCATTTTATACCTGTCAAATCAAATAGAACCGCTAAGAGTCTGGCGCAGATGTACTTCAGGGAAATAGTTAGACTACATGGAGTGCCACTCAGTATAGTCAGTGATAGGGATACAATATTCACTAGCAAATTCTGGGAAGCATTTCAAGTCGAGCTGGGAACGAAGTTAAACTTGAGCACTGCTTATCATCCTCAGACAGACGGTCAGACTGAGAGGGTGAATCGCATTTTAGAAGATCTATTGCGGGCTTGTGTTATAGATTTCGGTGGATCATGGGAAGACCATCTGCATTTGGCTGAATTCTCTTATAACAACAGCTACCAGGCGAGTCTGACAATGTCGCTATTCGAAGCATTGTATGGTAGACCTTGCCGATCTCCTGCTTGTTGGGTCGAGCCTGGAAATAGACTTGTGTTGGGTCCTGATATGATTCGAGAAGCTGCCGACAAAGTCGATTTTATTAAGAAGCGATTACTCGCCGCTCAAAGCCGACAAAAGTGCTATGCCGATAGACGAAGAAGAGATATATCCTTTGAAGTAGGCGACTATGTATATTTGAAAGTATCGCCGATGAGAGGAGTTATCCGGTTCGGCAAAACTGGAAAGTTAGCGCCCAAATTCATTGGTCCGTTTCCTATTCTGGAACGGATCGGAACTCTCGCTTATAGGGTCAAACTGCCTGACTGGTTGCCTGGAGTGCATGATGTATTTCATATATCTCAACTTCGAAAGCACGTTCATGATCCAGATTTGATCGTGGAAGAAGCAGCTCAGCAGGATATTGAAATTACTCCAGAATTAGCCGTGAGGCGAGAGCCGCTAAAGATTATCGGCAAAGAAACCAAAGAGCTGAGAAACAAGAAGGTTCACTTAGTCAAAGTGCAATGGAGTGGAGATCCGCGAGATTGTACTTGGGAAACTGAGGAGAGCATTCAGAAAGCTTATCCTAGATGCCGAGTAGATATCTCTGATTGACTCAGGTGCAAGGTACATTTACCCTACCTTGCATTACCATTTAATTCTCTATTCTGTTGCTATTTTCTTCCCATGAATGTGCATTGTTTATTCTATACTCTGAATATTAGAAACAAATTGGTTGTTGTATTGTGGGATTGTATATTTATCAAACCACTTTCGACTTTGTTCCTTTTCGGGGACGAAAAGTTTTAAGTGGGGGAGATTGTAACGACCCAGAAAATCTGAACCAATTTAAAATTTTTAAATTGGCTAAAAATAATGGATTTTAAATATTTAAAATAAATATTTTAAACAATGGCGATGAAAACTGAGTTGAATCGACATTTGAAAATGAATATAATTAATTATAATTATATATAGAATTGAAAATAGTGCGGTAGTTCGATAATTCGATTTCAAACTTCAATTGAATATACCGGGTGCAAAACAATCCGGATTTTAGTGAAACCAAAAATAATGGAATCTAATTGGTAATATCTTTCAAACGAATTCGACCAATCGAAATTTGATAGCGGGAATCAAAAGATATGTCTTGTTAAAAATTATGAATAGTCGCTATGGAATTCAGGCCCTTAAAAATGGACATCTTGCAAACGACCTCGGATTTAGATGAAACCACTTTTGTTAGATCCGCAGCGTCAAGTTATTGTTAGATTCCAAATTTCATAATTTTTCGAATCAATATGTGAGCGTGGCAAAGGAAAACGCGTTTGACCAGTTTTTGTTGATTTTAATCGACTGGAAATTGGCCATTTTTCAAACAGTCTCAGAATTTGACGAAACTAGTTTTGTTAGGACCGTATCGTCAATACGAAGCTAGAAAATATTTTTCTGGAATTTTTCTAGTTAATATGTGACCCCGGTAATTTGAAATGTGCGTTTAAAATTCAATATAGTGATTTAAATGAAAATTCAAAAGGAAACTGATTGTAACGATCAAATCAGCTTGCGATACATATCCCATTATGTTCGGAATGGGGGTAAAACGCTATGGACGACAAGCGGTGGGCCTCGTTTCGAGGTCGTATGTAAAAGTCAACCTTTTTGCAATATATAATAATTAAATAATAAAAAAATACTCTTCCCTCCTTTATCTCCTTCTGCCCCCCCCCCCCGATTCAGTTAAATAAAAAAAAAAAACCTGACCTAGACATCGCCGCCCCTCTTACCCTCGACGTCGACGAACATCATCGCGCCACCCTCACCTCGAAGCCGCCGACCTCCTCCTTCCAACACCTTCATCGCGACGCCCCCAGTTCGAGCCCCGAAGCCACCGCCTCCCAGTTCGAGCCCCGAAGCATCGCCTCCCCCGTTCGAACCCCGAGCCGCCCCCACGAAGCCCTCCGTCGAACTGCAGAAACCCTCCCCTCTCTGTAAGTTTTTATTTTATTTTATATAAACAAAAAAAATTGATTTGTTTAAAAAGGGTTTAAACAGACATTGTTTAAAAGGGGTACAAACAAACATTTTTAAGAAGGAAATAAAACTGATTTTTATAGGAATAAAAACTGTTTTTTTTTAAAAAGGAACAACTGATTTTTATAGGAATAAAAACTGTTTTTTTTTTTAAAAAAGGAACAACTGATTTTTATGGGAATAAAAACTGTTTTTTTTTAAAAAGGAACAACTGATTTTAAAAGCAATTAAAAACTGATTTTTTCTATGCATTTAAAACCTGATTTTGTTTAAGAGAAAAAGTTTTAAACTTTAAATAGAAAAAGGTTTAAAATTTAAAAGGAAAAAGTTTTAAACTAAAAATAGAAGGAGGTTAGAAATTTACAAAGTAAAAATCAGATTTTTATATATTGAAAGTCGAAGTAAAAATCATATTTTTATATATCGAAAGTCGAAAGAAAAATCATATTTTTATACATCGAAAGTCGAAAGTAAAAATCATATTTTTATATATCGAAAGTCGAAGTAGAAATCAGATTTTTATATATTGAATAGCATAGTAAAAATTCGATTTTTACGTGTGTAGAGAATACGGGCGAAAGCGACAAAAGGCGGAGATTTCTATAAAGGAAGTGTCGTGAAGTTGGATAGCTATTGGTGAGATTTCTGATTTAAAAATATTATATATGTGTGAAATGAAAGTGAATAACTATATATAAGTTTCTATATATATATATATATATATATATATATATATATATATATATACGCCCCCTCGTCCACAAACCATGGACGATATTTATTGGTTGAAATTGTTGTGAAAATTGCTTGATAGCGAATGATTGTTTGGGATTGTTTGTGATTGATATTGGTTGATTGTGGTTGAAAAATACCCTTTTGTGATTGGAAAATATTTGGTTGAAACCACATAGGATTAGCTTGTGGAAATGAAATAAATATATACATGCCGCCTGCGTGCGAACTAGATGCATGATCCCCATTGTCAAAAACAGCGAGGTTTTAAGGTAGAGCGAGGAGCCGTACTAGGGACGGTGCCGGTGTAACTACCCTGCCGTTATGCTGCCGAAATTTTGAATAATATTCGTGTGTTTGAATTATTTTCATTTGCTTAAACTATATTTATTCATTGAATAGAAAACCTTCATGTGTTGAATTGATATTCATTCGTTGTTTAGAAATTCATGTGTTGAATGGTATTCATATTTTGAAATAAATTGTTCGATAATAAAAATCACATTTTTATCTATATATAAAAACTATAGAAAACATTCATGTGTTGAATTGATATTCATCCGTTGTTTAGAAATTCATGTGTTGAATGGTATTCATATTTTGAAATAAATTGTTCGATAATAAAAATCACATTTTTATCTATATATAAAAACTATAGAAAACATTCATGTGTTGAATTGATATTCATCCGTTGTTTAGAAATTCATGTGTTGAATGGTATTCATATTTTGAAATAAATTGTTCGATAATAAAAATCACATTTTTATCTATATATAAAAACTATAGAAAACATTCATGTGTTGAATTGATATTCATCCGTTGTTTAGAAATTCATGTGTTGAATGGTATTCATATTTTGAAATAAATTGTTCGATAATAAAAATCACATATTTATCTATATATATAAACTATAGAAAACATTCATGTGTTGAATTGATATTCATCCGTTGTTTAGAAATTCATGTGTTGAATGGTATTCATATTTTGAAATAAATTGTTTGATAATAAAAATCACCTTTTATCGACTATATGAACTATATAGAAAAGTAGTGTTTTGAAATGAATTGTTTTACAATAAAAATCACATTTTTATTGTATGCATAAATCGTTGAAATGTGAAGTGTTAAAAATAGCCACTTGTTCAAAATAAACATATATGAGTTGAAATATTCATTAATTAGCTAATGAAATTATTTGCACCTATTTATGTAACATTAGAATGAATGGAGTTTTTAAACCAAATAGAAATCAAATATGAAGTCGGATAGAAATGGATAAATGATAAGAACTGTATATATATGTACATGCAATATTCATTGAACAGGTTATAGCAAAGGGGCTAGAGCAGAGGAATAAAATTTTGTGCCCGACAAATAGGTACACATTTACTAATTTGTTTTGGTGATGATTTTGAGCCTGTTGGCTAGCCGCTTGGCTTTTTCTTTTTCTTTTTGAGATTAGAAGGACCGGGAACGCTATTTGCGATTTCCCGATGCTCCCGGTGCAGGGGAGGTTATGGCGAATTTTTTCCAAAATTTAAGGCGTTAGAAAAATATTTGAAGTTAAAACGATATGGAAATCATTGAATGAACTATATTTATATAAATATATAAATATAAATAAAATTAAAACGAAACGAGGCCGTGCAGTTCGTATTTTGAAACCGTGATTTCAAACGACTAGTACGGGAAATCCGACCATTGGATTTTCCCGAAATCTCAACCGTCGGGTTCGCCTTGGAATAATCTTTCCAACGGCACCAACCTTGTAAAGATCCAACGGTTGGATTGTCTGGAATGTTTAATTCAAATCTGAAGAAAAACAGCGCCAGAAGCGATTATATTTTTATATATATAAATATAATTATATATTTAATCGAATAACGACGCTGCAGTTCGTATTTTGAAATCGAAATTTCAAACGATTGTACCGGGAGATCCGACCGTCGGATTTTCCCGAAACTGGAACCGTTGGGTTCGTTTTGAAAAGACCTTTCTAATGATGTAAATTTTGTGAAGATCCAACGGTTATATTTTCAGATATGTGTAAATCAAATCTAAAGAAAAACAGCGCCACGGCCGTGTTATGGCCCGAAGCGTCGTTTTGAATAAATTAGCTATTTTAAAATAAATAAAAATAGCGATAAATAGTTATAAAATATCATAAGCGATATGGAATGGAAATAAACTGAATTTGCTTGATTTATGTGATATTTGATGGTTGAATGTGTTTGGTGTGAAGATTACATTTAAAAACAATATTGGTGTGGTCGAATAATTTAACCATTGAAATAAATCGATTTGAAATTCTAAATATACGTGAATTATTTGAAAAGGCCGAGTTAATTCTCATTTCGAATAATTGACCGACGATAGAAAGTCGAAGATGAAGACGATGGTCGAAGACCGGAGATCTTCACCTCGTTTGGATGGTAACCGAGGTCCTGATTGGGCGGCATCCCGAAATATGGATAATGAGTGGTGATCGTCCAGACGTACGTGGTGATCGATGGGTTTGCGAGGTATTTAGTGCCTCCGGTTTCGTTCAGACCCAGAACGGACTTGTAAGTGGACTGTGTGTCCGACATTGGATTTTATTCTGTGTTGATTGATCTCTGTTAAATATACATCTGTTTGGCGGCGGAGAATTTATTCTTTTGCTTAACGCCCTTCTCTGAGACGTACGAGCTCAGAGGTTGTATATCGATGGACATCAGTCGCATGGCATGAATTGCCTGTGTGGCATGCTAAGATGCAGTGATCAGGGCTTCTGTTGAAAAGCAAAGTCTTGTGGTGATGATCAAAGCACCGCCTGTGTGGCGTAGCTTTGTGTGAACGTGAATTCGCGAGCCTCACACCCCGGTATGAACCTAAAACGGGAGAAGGACCTCAGGGAGGGCATGCGTTTCTTTCTAGCTAGGGTGGTGTCAGTGACCTACAAGCCCTGACATTTATATACTTTTCACCTATGTGGTTGTTGCTGTTGCGAGGCGCCTCGGTTTGATCGGACGATCCGGGTCCGATGGAGTCATTCGTTGGCTCACTTACGCCCCAAAGGGCGGAGATACGTATTGTTCAGGCTTAATAATCCACATCGGTGGACCGGCCCTGACGATCCAAGGCTTGCCTGCGCGCTTGCCTGAGACATGGGCTAGATTGTCTCGAATTCGGTAAGGACTATCTTTTGCCTTGGTTCATGACGGAAATCCAATTTCCAAGTACGACATCGTGCGGTTTTGATTGTATACCTATATATGGCGACATAGTGGTATGGGGCATTAATGCCGTCTATGATTGATAGTTATGATTTGAAATTGTTTTCAAAACATATAGACACTAGCAATAATATCAAATGCCTTTGTTTTATTCGTATCAAGCATATTTTGGCCGTTATAAGGTAAAACTCTATCCTCCGGTTTGCGTTGCATTGTGTGATGGGAACTAAGTCTTATAACGGCTTCATTTTTATAAAAAGCATAGCGATGTTTAAAGGAAATATTTGTTTTAAAGCACTGGCAATCCAATGGAGTAAACCCGTTCCACGAAAGTGGCGTGGTCCTGTGATTAGCCAATTATATATGTGTTGAGTGGATTTCTCATACCAGTCCCATGACTGACTCGTAGTTTATTTCACTCTCAAACTCGGGTGCCCCTTTTTCTACACGGGCAGCCTTGTATTCAGGTTTAGCTGGTTCTTTCTGGATAGCTGGAGCTGAAGATGGATTCTATCATTTATTTCTTTTTATGCTGTTCAGCTCCTATTGTACATATTTTGTTTATTTCCGCTGTAGACATTTATGTATAGCTGAACTGTATTTGTACTAAGTAAGATCCTGTATACTGTGTAACTCTGATGATTACTTTTATCCAGTATATTTTGTTGTTTATTATCTGGTGTATTTATTTAATTTTGTTCTGCTATTATCTGTTTCTGTGTTATATTCCAAAGATAACCTTGTTTCCGTGAGAACGGGAATTCGGGTCGTCTCACCATCGTCCGCTAAAGAATGACGGAGTGGATCCAAAAGGTGAGAGCTTCTCACTTTAGTTTACTTTCTAGTTAAAAATGCATACTAGGATGTAGACGGTGCTTAGCAGCACCCGACACCCATCGTCCGTAAACCATGGATGACTTGTTTGATTATGATGTGTTGTGAAAATTGATTGTGATGTGGAATGATAAAAAAATATTCATATGTTGAATGGAAAAGTATTCATGTGTTGAATGGAGTAATATTCATGTGTTGAAATAAAATATTTTATAGTTAAAATATAATTTTTAACGTGTATATGAATAAAATAAATATTCATTTACAAATCGAACGATTTGTTTATGTACACCCATTTGACTGATATTTATTGGGACGATATATTTTGCACATCGCCCAACTGCACCAATAATAATTAGTGTTTGATGTTTGAAAACCCCACACGGGTATTGGATGATATTGGACATACACTAATCCCAATATTTAGTTGTATGTCAATTGATGGGTTGACAGGCTATTGTAAGCATTAATTATTTATATTTAGCGCTTATACAGTTGTGAAATGCACTTTGGATGATGGATGAATGTTTATCTTTGTTATGATACACATGTGTTGTATGGAATCCATATAATTAACATTATATATCAATTGCTTGGGTCTCATTCCAATTTGAAAACGAAAGAATATTTTAAAATAATATTCATGAAGGAATTAAAAATAATTATGTGTTGAATAAATAAAAAATATTCATGAGTTGAATAAAATAAATATTCATGTGTTGAAAAAAATATTCATGTGTTGAATAAAATATTTTAAAAATAAAGATATCATTTATATTGAATGTATAAACCATTAAAAATATTCATGTGTTGAAAAGAATATTCATGTGTTGAATAAAATAATTAAACAATAAAAATATCATTTTTATTGAATGTATAAACCGTTAAAAATATTCATGTGTTGAATAAAATAAATATTCATTTGTTGAAAAGAATATTCAAGTGTTGAATAAAATATTTAAACAATAAAAATTTCATTTTTATTGAATGTATAAACCGTTAAAAATATTCATGTGTTGAATAAAATAAATATTCACGTGTTGAAAAGAATATTCATGTGTTGAATAAAAACCGTATTGGTTAGATATGTGCAATTTTGACGTGAACGATATTTATATCGATTTTATTCATTTTTATAATGAATATCGAAATGGAAGCGATTTCAAAATCTAATGTTTTGAAAATATTATCATTTATATATTAATAATATAGAATATTCGATTTTGATTTAAAATTGAATACGAAGTTGAAAGCGTTTTGAAAACGAATTTACGATTTATAAAACATGTTTTAAATGGAAATCGATGAAATATATAATATATATATATATGTATGTATATATATATAATGGCCTGAATAGAACGCGCTGCGCCGCGGCAGTTCGCGAATTTCGACCATTGACATCGAACGGACCTTACGGGAGGTCCGACTGTCGGATTCTCCTAAAACCGGAACCGTTGGGTTTATCGAAAAGAGCTTTCCAACGAATGCAAGAAATTTGAAATCTAATGTTTGGATTTAGAATTATGTCCAAATCAAATTTGGAAAAGTACGCTGTAAGTGCAGTTCGATGGACATTTATGGAAATCGACTGTACGGGCCTTGATAAAATTATTAAAAATATTAATAAATTATGTAAAATCATAATAAATAATTTGAAAAGAACAGGGATGAAAAATTCCACTTTTGAAAGGATAAAATTATATTTTTATCGAAATGAACTTGTAATGAACTAGAATTAAAAATCCAATATTTTTTAATAAATAAATGGGTTTTGAAATGGTTTTAAAAATAACCAAAATTTCCAATATATAAATTAGAATGGATTGGAATCGAAATTATCTTTGGAATATTTTGATATTGGATTTCATGATTATATGGATATTGTGGAGAAATTTAGAAGATATATATCGTTATTCCAATACGATATTTGTTGGTTTCAGAATTTGATATTGAATATAAGCCGATATATTTTCTATTCAGAGCCTTGTATTCGATATTAAATTGGATTTTGTATTTGTCATGAATGATATCTTTAATAATACTATTCTTAAACCTAATGGAGTTAAGAAAATTAGAAACTGATTGGAGATTAGCTAAGTTGAATGGTTTCCTGGGTATTGATCTGATGTTGGCTTCGGCCTTCAGGGTTAATACTTAAGGAATTGTTCTCTTACTAATTTACGGTTGGAGACTGATGGAAGTTTGGGTTTTTTGTGAACTGCGGTTTTAGCGACATTCGTTCTTTAACCCGATTTATAGTGAAATGTGGTTTGGTATTTATAAATCTTTTTATTAAGATTTAACGGGAATTTTCCAAAGTAACATTTTCCAATTTAATATATTAAATTGGAATTGAATGGAATTCGATTGATAATAATCGAAGTGAACTTCTATAGAGGAAGACTGTAAATTCATATGGAATTTAAAAAGGCTTTTCCGTTATTCCACTTATATTATTAGTTGGATACAAAAATTGATATCGATTATATATTAATTTGTTTTTCTGTGAAGATTCCATAATTAATGGAATGTGATTTGGGTTTATCGTGAACTGTGTTCTAAATGAAATTAGTTCTTTAACCCAGTTAAAGGCAGGATTACATTTCTATCATTGTATTTCGAACTGTATGGTTGATCTCTGCTAAATATATATCTGTTTGGTGGGGGAGAATTTATTCTCTTGCTTAACACCCTTCTCTGAGACGTACGAGCTCAGAGGTTATATATAGGCAGAAATTGATAGTACGGTGTAGATTGTCGATGCGGTATGTTTGTGTTTCCAAAGTTAAATAATCATTAATATTGATTTTTGGGAAGATTAAATTTAAGTATTGTTTTAATGAATCTTTAAATAGATTGAAAAAGGGAATGTGATAATTTGAATTATCTAATTTGGGAAATGATCGACAATGGAGTATCGCCAGTTTTGCTCCTACGGATAGTTAAATCTTTAATTAGATTTGAACGTGAAATGATAATTAATTTTACCAATAACACCGTTGTGTTAGATATGGAGCATTACCAGTTTTGCTCCATGGGGTGAATAGGTTGGGATTGGGAAATTATATAAATGATTACTTCGGTAAGGTGCATTAATCTCGACTAGTTTGGAAAACCTTAATATAGTTTGATATCCAAAGGAAGAATGAAGAATAAATTTAAAGAATTTATCTTTAATAAAATTAATGGGAACCTTTCCCAAAGCACATGAATATTTGAATAAAAGAATATTCTGAATTGGAATGAGGCGTACGTTGTGTTTGTGTAACACTTGTTTATTATATACGCGGGTTATTTGGAAAGGCCGGGTTTATACCCATTCTGAATAACTGATTCGACGATAAGTCGACTATGAAGATGGTGGTTGAAGACCAGAGGTCTTCACATCGTTTAGATGATTACTGATGTCTTAATTGGGTTGTACACCCGAGACGAGGTAGTAAGTGGTGATTGTCCAAATGTTCCTGGAGATCGACGGATAAGTGAGGACCTCTCTACTATACTGGACATATGGAACGAGGAATAAGGTGCCTCCGGTTTCGTTCAGACCCAGAACGAACTAGTAAACAGACTGTGTGTCTGACATTGAATTTTATTGTATGTTGATTGATCTCAATTAAATATATATCTGTTAGGCAGCGGAGAATTTATGTAATGGCCCGAAAATCCATGCCAATTTAAGCTGATTAATATCCTGCACATTCAACTCAAAGTGTACGAAAATGCAGATCATTAATAGAATGAAATTTGAGAATGAGTTAGAAAAGATAGAACTAATTGAATAGAAGAAGAAGAACATCGGAATCAGAGCAAACACGAACTCACATCGGAACAAATAAAATGTATCATATAACATAACTTTGAATTACAAAACTGTATTGTATATACATGCCATATATCAGAGTACAATACATTGTATACATCACAACGGAAAATAATCTTTACATAACTAGTGGTGAAGCCTTCTGTTTCTAGCTCCTCCAAGTGAATCTGTAAAGCCTGAAACACTTGACTGCCCATACAAATTTGGGCACCCAAGAGTTTAGGGAAAATAAACAAAATAAACTCTGGGTCAGTCATGGGACTGGTGTAAGTAAATTCCAACCATATAGTTTAACTTTGAAAAATCCTTTTGAAACAAAAAGATAATAGTAAGACCGGCCCACAAATAAACATGGACGGTTTTTACCTTACTATAACCCAAAATACTTTGATATCAAAACCAGTGATATTATTATAATGTCTAAATATAAATATCCAAGTAGCAGAACGCTTGCATCTCACGCTCCACATATATAGTATAAAATCATAAACCGCAGGGTGCTTACTGGAGATTGGATTCCAACAGACAAGGTATGGGAGCACCTTATGATCAGTGTACTCTAGAGGGTATACACTGCGGGTTCAACAAGAACGTCTTGCAACCCGACCACACATGACCGACCACTCATTTAGCTTGAGTGTATCGAATATATTGCTACCCACGGTTGTTGGCCATCCAATTGTAATCCGAAGATACAGAATCGAAAAAGAAGAACAAATATGAATTCTCTCTAGATCGATGACAATACACCCTGCTTGGGTATGACCCAACTAGCCATGCTGCCCTGCCCAACTTCTGACATTTCTCGGTTGTGTGGCTAGAGGCTACGCCTATCTTCAGAACATCTGATCACCATTCACTTTGAATGCCACATCGTCAAACCCGTCAATTCACTAATCGATTCCCAAACATATCACGGGTATAAAAAGCTAAGAGGAACGAATTCCTCCGCCCCCAGATGTAATACCTTTTTAGAGATCAATTGTATGTGATTTGGTAGGTATACTCTGTCAGACACTCGTCCATACAAGTTGTCCTGGGACTGGACAAACATAAAACACCATTCTGGAACAGGAAGACCCTTTCATTTCACTCCGTCTTCTATTTTCTTCAGCATAATATAATTCGTAGCGCTTATGCCTATACAGAGTGGTTTCAGATAGCATATCCAACCGGTCTCTCCGTATTGACAACGATGGTCAAAACACTTCGATAGTCGGTTATTTAACTATCGAAGTAAAAACAAACATCCATTCACAAACACTGGCCCTTTTATTTAATACTAACTTTCTAGTTTCCCATATTTTTATAAACTCTTCCTTACTTCCCTTCACTTCTACTCTATTAATTCCTCATTATAAATCAGTAAGTGAATAAATTTCTATGTATCAACCCCGAAGGCCGAAACCAACATCAGATTGATGCCTCGAAAGTTACACAACTCAACCAACGTACAATGGGTTCTACTTTCTTTAAAACTATATCATTTTCCTTATCATGCTCTGTTTATCTTTTTAAAACATTATAACTTGTCGACTCACTTTAAAACCGTTATATTTTAACTAATGCAATACAATGCTATATTTTCCTTTATAACTAATGCAGTACGCTGCTATATTCTCTTTTATAACTACTGCAATATGCTGGTATATTCTCTTTTATAACCACTGCAATACGCTGCTATATTCCCCTTTATAACTAATGCAATATATGAAAACAACGATTATAATTATTTCAACCAATTTATCAGCAATTCATCCAAACAACCATCACGCATCGTTTAACCATTATCTACCAATATTAAATAACGATTATAATATTATAAAAATGAGCAGAGTTAGTGGGTTTACTCACTTTTGCGCGTTAACCGTTAAATAACGATTTGCGTCGGTAGATTAATCGAGTGTTTTGTTCTGCGTAAAATAAAAATGATCTCCAGATCTCTCTAGACCAGCTTCGCATAGTCTGCGTCCATCCTATTCCACGTGACCGACGGTCCTTAATTCTAAATCGGCCCGTCCAATGTTTAAACCCGCCCACCATCGTATTTCCTTCTTTCTGGTTACAAGAAAGGAACTTGTGAGCACGCTTTTAAAGCCATTGAGTTTTTATTTAAATAGCCCATTCCGCTTCATAGACTTGCATCTCGAAATACCCGACCCGCGTTGCTACTACAGGTTCTTCTCCTTTGCCAGGTAAAACATAGTTGCTCCTTTATTACCCAAATTACCAGTTTCCGCCATTTTGAATCTTATTTCCATTTTGGGCTTTTATGTTTCCAAGTTGGCCCACGAAACAAATAACTCGCTCCAACACAACTTTCTTCCCTTATATATCCTACCGCTTCAGATGTATACGACTACTGCTCTTCTTTGTTCACACAATATCACGCCTTCAGTGTAATGCTACAATTCCTATCCAATTTCATGCACCCATTTCTACTGTAGTATGCCCATCATTATTTGTATTTAAACCCAAGGAAGGTCACGGTCCCGAACATGCATGTGCTCCATGTTATTCCTTACGCCAATGCAAACCGCCTCCCAGTTTGAACGTACACCCTTTCATGCTTCAGACCCTCCTTCTCTCTCTCCATAAATGCTGCAACCTTCCTTTTCCACTCTCTCACACAGTCCACCCCCTCGCTAAAGTGATGTATTCCTTTCCCAAACGCCTGTAGCTCTCGTGTATCCCTCCTTGTATTCACACACAGCTTCGCCCCTTCTTCACATTGCTTCCATCTTGTTGTCCGCTCTCCATACCATACTCACGAACAATCTACACTCCCCCTTGTCCGTTCTTGTGTCGAGTTGCTCAAAAAGAATATGAACTTTTATATCTTGGTTTAAGGAGTACAACAATATAGTTTTTATGATTTTTAAGTGGGTACTGTTGTGGAAATAAATTTCTAAAGATTTAAATGTTTACTGTGTGTTTTACTCTTCGTGGATTCAACAAGAAGAACTCCTGTATTTATATTATTTGAATCCTTAAGGGCCAAGTTATAGGGTTCCATAGATTAGAGAATAGGTTTTTGTTGTACATTCATGCTATAATACAACTTGCTATTTCCTAGGGTATGGTCTGCTTTGCCTAAATGGAAAGCAATATGCAATAGGTAAGAAAGTAACACGCTAAATTGGGTATTAGGGTATGGCGAGATTATTGATTAGGGTATGGCTGTTTTAGGATCTTTTGATTTAGAGTTTTGTTTTACATTAGATATTTATTCCGGACACCCATTGCATGAAATTTCGTCTGTGTTCGGGCTGTTATGGACAGAAGTAAGATTATGGTCATGTCCAGCGAGGTGTCACTATCCAAAAAATATAATAATATCGGTAGGTTAACTCATATTTTGAAATCCCAAAATATCGATACAGGGTGCAAAATACTTCAAATAAAAAGTGGAGTATTTAATTAACTAATAATTACAGTTAAATTCCAAATATTAAATTATCACTATGTCTCAAAAGAACCTTGTTCAAATTTGTGACCGGTATCTAGTTATATCAAATAAATGGTTACGGTCGATATACGATTTCATAGCGACTTTTTGAATAATTGATTTGGACATATCTTGTAATTCATAACACGAAATCTTGGTTTTCACTACCATTAGAAAAATATAGTTCAATGGATTCAAACGCTTCTGGTTTCGAGGAAATCCGATTAATAACGGGTCTTGTACACTCAGTTGAAGTTCAGAACGTTAGATTACGAATTGCAGCGTCGTTATAAACTCGATTATATTTAATATATATTTTTATACGTTCAACTTCGTTTTAATTTATATATAATTCCACTTATATTACTAATTCAATATTTTAACTGATTTAAATATTCAAATACAAACCGATAAAAATGCGTGACCTTACATTCCTTCCCCCTTAAAAGAATTTCATCCCCGAAATTACTAAGGTAGAAAAATGTTACAATCCCATTATAACCAAGTTAATATCTTTTGTTTTGCTTCTCAGTTTCAGTTCTAGTTGAACTAATTAATTATTTCAATTATAGTATTAATTCTCTTTTTATTCACGAATATTTTCAACAACTCTGAAAATTCCCTAACAACTTAAATTTTCTGAGAATTTCGTCAGCATGTCCTCTGCATAGCTTAATCGGTATTGCTACAACTTGCCTCTCTGGGCTTTCTCCAATTCAATAGAACCAATTGTTATCACTTCAGCATATGCCCATGTATTTCCAATTGACTCTCAATCAATTTATCCTCAACCAAACATTCGCTTAATATCCAAGCCAAATTCTAGATCAAATTCTAGTTTCAAATCTTAACTCTAAATCCTTACTCAACCATCCAATTTTATTATCAAGTTTGGTTCCATTCCAAATCTCATTTCACAAGTTCACTTACTTTGCCAAGTTTAATCTTATTCCAATACGATTTCTACTTACTTGGCTTCAATTCAACTCTAATTAACTTTTTTTATTCAACTAAGTTTTTAAGCTAATTTCTAATTTATTTATGCACTTTTACTATTTCAATTCATTTAACTTCATAAGTTAAATTTTAATTTCGTAATTCAAATCCCTGGGTTTATTTCAAATCAAACTGAAATAATAGCAATTCAAACCATTTGAACGTTCGCTAACTTATTTTCTTAAATAATTCAAAAATAAAATCTTTGGTAGTAATCCATTACTTAGAACCTCGAAAATGAACAACGATGATGTCCGGATCACCATCGGAATTTATTTTCCAGTGATCGATGTGAGTTCAATACGATATCACTTTCAAAATTCATTTTAAAACACTTCCATTTTGAAACATGCTTCAAAATATACTTTTCAATACTTGGAAACAATTTCAAATCTCCTAGGATTATAAAATTTCCATATATTTAATTCAAACGTTATTTTCAGCTCTTTTCCAAGTTTCTAGAGTTTTATTTCAATTCTGGTTTTAAATTCAGGTTCAGCTCATCTGATTTTTCAGATTATACTTATATAATATTTCAATTTGTTATTTATACAACCAACTCAGTTATAAATCTTATTCGATCATAATTTCAACCAACACATTCAACATATATTAGATAATTCCAATATATATGTTTTATATCAAAATATATTTTTGGGTAAAATTATTTTATTTACCCTCTTTTAAAAACATATTGTGTCGGTTTATCGAATTCAAGTGTTCAGTAATCCTTATCGATGCAGTGGATCAAACTGATCGACCAGAATTCATAAGCCATTCGACCAATAAATCTCCATAATATAAAACCATTTATATATATATATCTACAAATACGCGCTCATATATATACACTCATACTCAATCTACAGTATTACTAACTACATCTCTATTGAGTCACGCCACAGAGCCAATGTAATCACTTAACCTTCAGTTCTAATACCAACTGTAACGGCCCAAAAATCCGTGCCAATTTGAGCTGACTAATATCCTGCACATTCAACTCAAAGTGTACGAAAATTCAGATCATTAATAGAATGAAATTAGAGGATGAGTTAGAAAAGATAGAACTAATAGAATAGAAGAAGAAGAACATCGGAATCAGAGTAAACACGAACTCACAGTGGAACAAATAAAATGTATTATATAACATAACTTTGAATTAAAAAACTGTATTGTATGTACATACCATATATCAGAGTACAATACATTGTATACATCACAGCAGAAAATAATCTTTAAATAACTAGTGGTGAAGCCTTCTGCTTCCAGCTCCTCCAAGAGAATCTGTAAAGCCTGAAACAGTTGACTGCCCATACAAATTTGGGCACCCAAGAGTTTAGGGAAAATAAACAAAATAAACTCTGGGTCAGTCATTGGACTGGTGTAAGTAAATTCCAACCATACGGTTTAACTTTGAAAAATCCTTTTGAAACAAAAAGATAATAGTAAGACCGGCCCACACACAAACATGGACGGTTTTTACCTTACTATAACCCAAAATACTTTGATATCAAAACCAATGAAAATATTATAATGTCTAAATAAATAAATATCCAAGTAGCAGAACGCTTGCATCTCACGCTCCACATATATAGTATAAAATCATAAACCGCAGGGCGCTTACTGGAGATTGGATTCCGACAGACAAGGTATGGGAGCACCTTATGATCAGTGTACTCTAGAGGGTATACACTGCGGGTTCAACAAGAAAGTCTTGCAACACGGCCACACATGACCAACCACTCATTTAGCTTGGGTGTATCGAATATATTGCCACCCACGGTTGTTGGACATCCAACCGTAATCCGAAGATACAGAATCGAAAAAGAAGAACAAATATGAATTCTCTCTAGATCGGTGACAATACACCCTGCTTGCGTATGACCCAACTAGCCATGCTGCCCTGCCCAACTTCTGACATTTCCTGGTTGTGAGGCTAGAGGCTACGCCTATCTTCAGAACATCTAATCACCATTCACTTTGAATGCCACATCGTCAAAACCGTCAATTCACTAATCGATTCCCAAACATGTCACGGGTATAAAAAGCTAAGAGGAACGAATTCCTCTGCCCCCAGACGTAATACCTTTTTAGAGATCAACTGTACGTGATTTGGTATGTATACTTTGTGAGACACTCGTCCATACAAGTTGTCCTGGGACTGGACAAACATAAAACACCATTCTGGAACAGGACGACCCTTTCATTTCTCTCCATCTTCTACTTTCTTCAGCGTAATATAATTCCCTAGCGATTATGCCTATACAGAGTGGTTTTCAGATAATATATCCAACCGGTCTCTCCGTATTGACAACGATGGTCAAAACACTTCGATAGTCGGTTATTTAACTATCGAAGTAAAAACAAACATCCATTCACAAACACTGGCCCTTTTATTTAATACTAACTTTCTAGTTTCCCATATTTTTATAAACTCTTCCTTACTTCCCTTCACTACTACTCTATTAATTCCTCATTATAAATTGGTAAGTGAATAAATTTCTATGTATCAACCCCGAAGGCCGAAACCAACATCAGATTGACGCCTCGAAAGTTACTCAACTCAACCAATGTACAATGGGTTCTAATTTCTTTAAAACTATATCATTTTCCTTATCATGCTCAGTATATCTTTTTAAAACATTATAACTTATCGACTCACTTTAAAACCGTTATATTTTAACTGATGCAATATGTTGTTATATTTTCCTTTATAACTAATGCAATACGCTGCTATATTCTCTTTTATAACTACTGCAATATGCTACTATATTCTCTTTTATAACTACTACAATACGCTGCTATATTCCACTTTATAACTAATGCAATATATGAAAACAACGATTATAATTATTTAAACCAATTTATCAGCAATTCATCCAAACAACCATCACGCATCATTTAACCATTATTTACCAATATTAAATAACGATTATAATATTATAAAAATGATCAAAGTTAGTGGGTTTACTCACTTTTGCGCCTTAACCGTTAAATAACAAGTTGAGTCGGTTGATTAATCGAGTGTTTTGTTCTACGTAAAATAGAAACGATCTCCAGATCTCTCCAGACCAGCTTCACGTAGTCTGCGTCCATCGTATTCCACGTGACCGACGGTCCTTAATTCTAAATCGGCCCATCCGATGTTTAAACCCGCCCAACATCGTATTTCCTTCTTTCCGGTTATAAGAAAGGAACTTGCGAGCATGCTTTTAAAGCCATTGAGTTTTTATTTAAATAGCCCATTCCACTTCATAGACTTGTATCTCGAAATACCCGACCCGCGTTACTTCTACAGGTCCTTCTCCCTTGCGAGGTAAAACATAGTTGCTCCTTTATTACCGAAATTATCAGTTTACGCCATTTTGAATCTTATTTCCTTTTTGGGCTTTTACGTTTCCAAGTTAGCCGACGAAATAAATAACTCGCTCCAACAAAACCTTCTTCCCTGATACATCCTACCGCTTCAGATGTATACGACAGCTGTTCTTTTTTGTTTACACAATATCATGCCTTCAGTGTAATGCAACAATTCCTGTCCAAGTTCATGTGCCCCTTTCTACTGTAGTATGCCCATCATTATTTGTATTTAAACCCAAGGAAGGTCACGGTCCCGAACATGCATGTGCTCCATGTTATTCCTTACACCAATGCAAACCGCCTCCCAGTTTGAACGTACACCTTTTCATGCTTCAGACCCTCCTTCTCTCTCTGGAAATGCCGCAACCTTCCTTTTCCACTCTCTCCCACAGTCCACCCCTTCGCTAAAGTGATGTATTCCTTTCCCAAAAGCATGTAGCTCTCGTGTATCCCTCCTTGTATTCACACACAGCTTCGCCCCTTCTTCACGTTGCTTCCAACTTGTTGTCCGCTCTCCATACCATACTCATGAACAATTTGCACTTCCCCTTGTCCGTTCTTATGTTGAGTTTCTTAAAAAGAATATGAACTCGTAGTTCTTGGTTTAAGGAGTACAACAGTATAGTTTTTATGATTTTTAAGTGGGTACTGTTGTGGAAATAAATTTCTAAAGATCAAAATGTTTACTGTGTGTTTCACTCTTCGTGGATTCAAGAAGAAGAACTCCTGTGTTTATATTATTTGAATCCTTAAGGGTCAAGTTATAGGGTTCCATAGATTAGAGAATAGTTTTTTGCTGTACATTCATGCTATAATACAACTTGCTATTTCATAGGGTATGATCTGCTTTGCATAAATGGAAAGCAATAGGCAATAGGTAAGAAAGTAACACGCTAAATTGGGTATCAGGGTATGGCGAGATTATTGATTAGGGTATGGCCGTTAGATTTTTAGTATCTTTTGATTTAGAGTTTTGTTTTACATTAGATATTTATTCCGGGCACATATTGCATGAAATTTCGTTTGTGTCCGGGCTGTTATGGATAGAAGTAAGATTATGGTCGTGCCTAGCGAGGTGTCACAATCCCAAAAATATAATAATATCGGTAGGTTAACTCATATTTTGAAATCCCAAAATATCGATACATGGTGCAAAATACCTCAAATAAAAAGAGGAGTATTTAATTAACTAAAAATTACAGTAAAATTCCAAAAATTAAATTATCACTATGTCTCAAGAACCTTTTTTAAATTTGCGACCGGTATCTAGTTATATCAAATAAACTGTTACGGTCGATATACGATTTCATAGTGACTTTCTGAATAATTGATTTGGACATATCTTGCAATTCATAACATGAAATCTTGTTTTTCACTACCATTAGAAAAATATAGCTCAATGGATTCAAACGCTTCATGTTTCGAGGAAATCCAATTAATAACGGGTCCTGTCCACTCAGTTGAAGTTCAGAACGTTAGATTACGAAATGCAGCGTCGTTATGAGCTCATTATATTTAATATATATTTTTATACGTTCAACTTTGTTTTAATTTATATATAATTCCAGTTGTATTACGAATTCAATATTTAAACTGATTTAAATATTCAAATACAAACCGATAAAAATGCGAGACATTACAATTTATTCTCTTGCTTAACACCCTTCTCTGAGACGTACAATCCCAGAGGTTATATATCGATAGACATCAATCGCCTGGCGTGAATTGCCTGTGTACCATGCTGAGATGCAAATGATCGAGGCTCCTATTGAAAAGCAGGGTCTTGTGTTTGATGATCAAAACATGGCCTATGTGGCATAGCTTTGTGTATAGCATTAATTCACGAGCCTCACACCTCGGTATGAGTCAAAAACGGGATCGTGAATGCAGGGAGTGCACGACGTTTCTTTCTAGCTATGGGTGGTGTCAGCGTTTTACAAGCCTTGACATTTATATTATTTTTACCTGTGTGGTTGTTGGAATGCGAGACGCCTCGGATATATCAGTCTCTATGAAGCCGATGTATAGGTCCTATAGGACTCGGAAACATGTGTTCAGGTATAACTAATCCGCTATGTGTGGACCAACCCTGAAGATCTAAGGATTCACTACCGTTCGAATCCTGAGGCATTTGCTTGAGTGTCTCGAAGCTGTGAGGAGTTATCCCTGGCCTTGACTCATGACGGAAATCCAATTTCCAATACCTAACATTTCGGTTTTATTTGTACAGCCTTGTATGGCGACATAGTGGGACGGGGCACTATACCGTCTATGATTGATACATTTATATTTGAAGTTGTTTTCACACACTTTACACTATAATAGTATCAAAATGTTTTGATTTAAACATACCAAGCATGTTTTGATATTATAAGGTAAAACTCTATCCTCCGGCTTGCGTTGCATTGTATGATGGGATCTGAGTCTTATAATAGCTTTATTTTCCAAAAACATTGCGATGTTTGTTTTATGCACTGGTATTCTTGGGGAAAACCCATTCCGTGTTATACGGCGTGGTCCCTTGATTTACCTTATCTTAAAAGTAAAGTATTAATTAACTATTTTAGTTCTCACACCAGTCACATGACTGACCTGGAGTTTATTGTTTTAACCTAAACTCTGGGTGCCCATATTTTCCACACAGGCAGCTAGTAGTTTTGGTTTTGCAGATTTATATTCACAGGATTCTGGTTTACAGCTGGAATGATATTCGGAAAGTTTTGTATTCGTGTATCTCTTTCATTTGTGTTTTATATTATTTTCCGCTGCATTGTAATTTGTAAATCTCTAATATTTGTCGAATGTATATTATTTGTGCATACTATATATATTCTTGTACTCTGATGTAAATTGTTTCAATAAGCATTGAAATGTTCTTCTGTTTGTGTTCTGATTCGTCTTGTCCTTAAGGCATTCCGTTCTTTCTCTTCTCTTCGGAGAACGGGGAAGTTCGGGTCGTCACACTGTGTTCATGTCAATCCATCTGCTGTCCTCAATCTATGCAACGGAAGGTGAGTTTATCTCACACTTAACTTATGTTATTTCATGGATGCTAGATCAATAATGAACTGTTATATGAATGTATTGGATTGCTGGTAGAAATTGTTTAATTTGATATGTATGCACATTTCATATATGACACGATATATTTATATGACACGTAGTTGCACTGATGATATGTATGCTGTGACTGATGATATGTGATTGTTATTTATGATTGTTGATTGCCTTAGTTTTAGGAAATCACTATGGGTTGAAATGATACGTAACCAAACAGACATAAGGTTAGGGAAAAATAGTTATGGGTTGAAATGATTAACTTGAACGATTTTACTGAATTTAGGATTGCGGGTTGTAAAGATATATATACGTAGAAATTGTAAATTGCGGATTGAAATGATAAATATCCATATCACTCAATTATAGGGTAGGAAAGTATATACGGACACCGTTCGTTCAGTGTTCGAAGTAAAATGTTTTAAAAAATTGATTTTAAATCATAACTTAAGATTTTATAGATATATATATATATATATAAAAGATTTTTAAACCATATAATTTAATCTTATATGTATTTTTCAAACTTTAAACTTAATATCTTATAACAAATATTTCTTTTAAACCTATTTTTATATTATTTAAATCTTATATATGTTTATAATTTATTTTCTAATTTATGTTAAAAAAATTATTAATTTATATATATATATTTTTCAAAGTTAATATTTTCTTATATGTATAATTTTTGAACTTTTATAGTAAATTAGTGGGTGTATAAGTAAAATTTTTTCCATGATTTGAATTCAAAGTTTAAGATTAGAATTTGTATAACGATATTTGATTTGATGAATTTATTGATATAAGATATGAATTTGAATTCGAATTGATTTGAACTTATAAGAGACGAACTTGAATTGTGAAATTGTTATTGAAATTGAATTTCCAAATTAAGGAATGAATTTTATTTTAAATCAACTAAATGCGAATTTGACCGGCTTCAATATTAAAGGAAATGAACATGGATTGCATAAATTGATATTTAATTTGGAGTTAAAATTGATATGAATAAATTCGATTTAAAGCAACTAAGCATGAATTTGAATATGTATGATTATATATATATATATATATATATATAGAACTGGTTTTATATAAATCGCTTGGTTTTGAATTTGGAAATTTGTTAAATCATAATTTTATAAGAATGGTTTATCGTTGATACCAAAAACTGGTTCAACACCCAGAGAGAAGAACTTTGTAGAGAATAGGTGAAGATTAATAACAATAAACAATGCATAGGTACTGAAAAGATCACACACAAAGTTTTTATAGTGGTTCGGTGAAGACGGTGCCTACGTCCACTTTATGTATTATTTCTTTTTTTTATTACAATTACAATGTTTTTTCTGAATTAAAACACTGATATTTATAGATGATACAACACGTAGCCATTATCTACACGTGTCACTTGATCCAAAAGAATAGTTATGGCAGAACGATTCAGTCTCTGCTGAAGAATCGGTGCTCCTTCCTAAATATCTGGTATGAGGCGGCCAGCGATCCGTCTGCTTTGGGCGATTTGAATTGGAAAGATCTGCCAATGAACTATTCTTTAGGCTAGCTTTTTGAACTTTAAATGAACGAATCGGAACTGATCAGGCTTGGTCATCTCAAGCTCCTTCTGGGCCGCTCTACGGACAAAGTGGCCTAGGAGAATGGGCTTTCCCCATTTACTTCGAAGACTTTGTATACGAATCTACCACGCTGCTATGCCTTGATGGGCAGTCAGAAAGGCCCATCAACACTTTGCCCCCCAAAGTATGGTTCGTTTAGTAAGAAACATACTTTGTTGTTATATATCTCAAGTCAAATTCTGTATGCCGATTGTCTCACCGGTTACTTTAATTTTCATTCAATGGACTTTGTAAATTGCGTCGAGTCCCATCAACTGTTTCAAAACTATGAGCTAGTTCAGATAATGATGACGCCTCCCAATCTTCCCGTCTTATCAATTGGTCTCCAGCCCTCCAACTTCTTTAAACGTCCACTTGGTCCAATCATATTGGCTGAATTTGAATAGTCGCTCTTTTTTTTTTATTATAAATGTAAAACCCGATTTACCTTTTTTTATTTTAATCTCTACAGGGGCTAATTTACCGTTCCAGAAAGAGAAATGATTAGAGATCATCACCTCCACCTAAAGTCATCTTTTCAGGTATGAATCATCCTTTATATCAAATGCCATTCTTGCACGGAGTCTCCGCTCCTCGTTCGCTATAATTTAGAGTTCGATTGGGTCCAATCGTTGGAGGCTTTCCGCATCAAACCGCCAGAGTCAGCGGTGGTGCGGTTCCCCAAGGCAAGGCTGCCGTCCTTTGGATAAGACCCGCTGATGACGAAACCCTGATTTTGATGGTAGGTCAAAAAGATCCTGCCTTTTCCAAGCATTTTTGAGAATCGAAGTGTCTTCGAACCCTAAGGCACGTGACCATGCTAAAAAGGGCGATGTAGGGGATACCGATTCCTGCATAATCTAAACTGCATCACTTGTTTCTTCATGGTTTACTAAGGCTATGCTTGTAGAAAGAAATCCTGACTTTATTTCTTCTTTTGTGCTTTTCTTTTATCTTTACGCCACAAGTTGTTCGTAGGTCAATGGTTATAACACACGATACCCGTAAGCAAGAATATGGTGGAGAGATTCCTTTTTCTATGAGAATGGACAGTTCTTCAGAGTCTTCGGGTCAATCAGAGCCTACTTTTGGCAACGATCCTAAAAGTCGGTTAATGGATCCATTGTTTGTTCCTCCAATAGCAGTCGAGCTAGTTGAAGCGGTGCCCATTCCGCTGGCACCCGATATGCTCCCAGGCGTGGAGATTTTGAGGAATCCTCCAGAGGTAGAAGAATCTAAAATTACCCTCAGACGACTTCAGCATTTAACCTTAAAGCACAATATTTCATTTAACGATGTTCTTGTTCCTGAGATGGCTGCAAGACCTCACAATCCCCCGGAGGGTTACATGGCGATCTCCCTTCCGATGTGCAACGTGGGTGCCATTCCCCTTTCCTTCTTTCATTGTCGATTTTCTATGTCGAATGAATTTAGCTCCGATGCAATTTCATCCAATAGCCTATGGAATTTTGCTACCGACCTGCTATTTATATCTGAAATATCTGGGTCATCCTCCGACCTTTAATGACATAGCCTTTCTCTTTAACTTTAGACATAATAAGACACCGTCTCCCTCTTTACTCTATTTTGAAGCTATTCGGGGCGGGAAGATTATCGAGGATGACCCAAGCAAGGCGGGTGATCCCAAGCGAGATTGGTTTTGGATTAAGCAGCAACCGGGGTGTGCTTGATACTGGCTCAAATGTGGTGGGTTTTCTCCTTTTCTTTATACACTCCTATTCCATAAAGTTTTTCTTTCTGAACATCCTATTTTACATATAGAGGCCGAGCCTGTAAGACTTGAGGGTGAAATTTTTAAAGAGCGCCACGAACGATTGATCAGGATAAAGAAGGAGCGACGGCAGTTTTGGAACTGCCTGACCGATAGAAACTTGCACCGATATGCCCTACTCGACCGAAGTAGGACAAGGGGATCGGAAAAAGAAAGACTTGACCCTACATTATCAGCTCAAGATGAGGTACCCCCAGTCACGAAGGGGTCGGAGGACGAACATGCGATTCGTTCGACTGAAAAATCCGCCACTCGCCCTCTGTCTAGAAAGAAAGAGAGATCCAGTTTGAAGAACCCCGCTTTCAAAAGGAGGATTCGAAAGGTCAAGTTTCAAGAAGTTGCTCGTGATGAGGTTGGTCGTCAACAAAAAGAAAAGGTTGCTGCCAAGAGAACTCCCAAGGAGGCTCAAAGGGGAATAAATGAAGAGGAACCTATCGGGGTTCATCTGAAAGATTCGGGAGTTGAGGATGACTTCCCCTCGACTCATAACTTACAAGTGGGGCTTGAAGAAACACCTCTTCCAGGGTTGGAAAATCTTCAAATGCCTAACATTATTCTCTCACCTCAAAGCTTAGACCCAAATCGATTCTTTTCCAACCAATCTGAAGGAATGTCCTTTCCAGACAGACAAGGCGGTATCAGAGGTACAATCTTGTCATGATTATAAGGTTTATTGCATGTCACAACATCAAGTGCTTATGTATAAATCGAGGATTGCTTGCTTCATTTTGCTTTCCTTGCAGGTGTCGATGAAGAGTTTTATGGAGATCTGTTTGCCTCCTTTCCAATGGACATTGGGTTGGGGGAGGCTACTTTGCCACACACTGAAAAAGGTGGCAACGTAAAAGACGATAATAGCAAAAGGAGGGAGACAGAAGACGTGAAAGGAGACGAGGAAGGAAAAAGGAAGAATCGATGTAAGAAGGAAAGGAAGAACTGCCCGAGGAACAGGATGGACATAAAAAGAGATGCTTGAGAAGACACGATCGAACGTCGGGAGATATCGAAGAGTTAGGTCGTACGCCCAAGAAAAGGAAAAAAGATAATTCCCACAATCCCGCGGAGAGAAAAGGAGTCGAGCCCTCTCAAACAGCGATACAACGTCCCAATCCTACAGTTGGAACTTCTTCCACCTATCGATTCCAAGAATTGGAACGAAATTTCCCTGATCTCATTTTTTCTGAGATTGGGCCACCCCCCGAAATACTACCATTAACACATAGCTTTCGTCGCCACGTGCGCAATAATTTGGAATATGCCCTATCTCAATATGACGCTATGCTAGAATATGCCGAGCAAGTGAGTAGAGAATTAAAGGGTAAGCTCACCGAGATCACATGTTTAAAAATGGATGTTGACAGTGGTAAGAGGACCTTGAGTTCCTAGAGAAGAAAATCAAGGATCAAGAGCTACAGGCGGCGGCAGATAAAGAAAAGCATGGGAGAGAGGTCGAAGATTTAAACATTTAGGTTCAACAGAGAGGACAGGAATGCAATTCTACGAGAGAAGATATTGAAACCTTGAAGAGGGATAAAGCTCGACTTGATATTGAAATTCAGAATTTAAAGGCAACCCTTCATTCATCTGAGTTAGCCAAGGATTAGGATGAGAAGAATACTGCCACAGCGATCGAGTCTACTAGCAATTTGAAGCTTCAACATGATGTTGAAATCGAGACATTTAAGGCTGAGGACGCCCGAGAGAAAGTTGAGTTGAAGAAGGGACATGCTCGCCAGGTTCTCTTATTTTGCACAAATTTACTTAACCGTAGGGATTTGTTTGGATGTCGGGATTTCCCAGGTCGTTGGTCGACTTATGGAAGCTACTCTTATGGGAAGAAAAGAAGATGGCACAGGGACGTCTAGTGGATGATGCGTCATTAATGACCCATATTCTGAATGATAGGGAACGTGCCATCGTGGTGGAGGCACAAAATCAAGAAACGAGAATAGCAGAAGCGGAATGTGGCAAGGCGAAAGGAAAATCGGTTTCTCAAACTGAAGCTAGTGACAGTCGGCCCTATGCTCCTACATCTTCTGCACACATAGTTATGGAAAAGGGTTCGTCTTCTACTTTTTCGTCCGAAAAAGTCAAGGCCGTGGAAGGACAGGTAGCCGGCTCTAACATGGAAGGCAAGCCCCCCCCCCTTCCCCCTCTTTTTTTAAAATCCATCATCTCCTCCTAATCTATATATATTTCCTTTTTTTCTGTAGGGACTTCTCCGGTTGCTGACAGTGAAGATAAAGGATCTGCTATTGAGAAGAAAGGCACCATGGATGAAATGGACAAGACTGTAGGAGTGGAGGAGATTGACTTGGTATCTCTCGATGTTGAGATCGTCGAGGAGTTCAAAAGAGAGGATCGCCCATCCATGGCCGAGATCAAGGATCGGGAAGATAAGGTAATTTCTGCCGCAAAACCAGAACCTATAGAAGATAATGTGATCTCCAGGCCTCTCCAGTTTGTTCCTGTGACCATTCTTTCTGCAGCTCCATTCCCTGCTACCTCGATGAATCCACAGGCTTCTACTTCGACTCCTCATCCCTTTGGTAGCGCACTTGGAGGGTCAAGACATGTGATGACCACTGAAGAAACGCTGGAGATGACCAGCCTGAATGAGTTGGCTGAAATGATGGAGCAAGGACTAATGCCACCTCCCGTTTGGGACTTTCTTTTTCTGTGTAACTGTCTAATGATGTATCTCTTATATCGTTGTTTGAATGGTACCTGTCATGTAGTTATTTTGTGATGATATCAGGGTATTATGAATGAAAATCAATTATTTCGTAAGTAATAATAACATGTGTAACATAGATGTCGTGTGAATCTCATGGTTATGTTTTCAATGTCAAGGGTGAGTCACCCTTTACCCTTGTCGGGGGCGCTTGCTATTTCTTTTTCCCCCAGTGTCGGGTAGATAATTGAGTGATGATCTCCCCATCGAACTCAAGAAGTCCCATTCTTAATGGAGGTTTGGGTGCAGTTAAGCAGGGGCGCCATCAGGCTTTTACACTTATCCTTTGGTCAATAAAGGGTAAAGTTTTATTTTTTGAGCGGTCTTTTGTCAAGATGCACCATTCACGCTCGATTGTCGTTTATACTCTTCCTCAAGTCAATGAGGTCGGTAGTTGAGTCCTGATGGTCGATCAGTATGCCCGGATGGACATCGACTTTTATCCTAGATTTATTCAAGGTAAAAGTTGTAAGATATGTCATTCAATCGCAATCACTAGCTCCTTATAATTAGAACAAATCAGAGCAGGAACGGAGACTCTTATTAATATGCTAGCGTGATTAATGTTGGTCACTTATCACAATGCTAAGAAACAAATAAATCAACAATCTAAATGCAGAAAGAAAGCAAAAACATAAATTCTAAGAGAGATAATGTCGTAAATGCTCCGCATTCCATGCTTTTTGAAACGGCTCGCCATCCACAGTTGTTAGTCTAAAACTTCCATTATCGAGCTTTCTCTGAATGACGAAAGCTCCTTTCCACCTCGGGCCCATATGCATGGGAACTGGAAAGATTCGTTTCAAGACAAGGTTGCCTACTTCGAAGGTCTTTGGTCGGACTTTTTGGTTATAATACCGAGCGACTCTTTGTCTGCGGGCCTGGGCACGAAGGTTCGCTTCCTCTCTTTTTTCGTCGACCATGTCCAAGGACGTCAAGAGAAGTTCCTTATTAGTCAGGGGATCATAGTAGGTTGTCTGTTGAGTCGGGGCCTTCAAGCTCGATCGGAAGGACTTCTTCGGACCCGCATGACAAAGCAAAGAGGGTATGCCCTATAGCAGTCTTATGGGTTGTAACACCCCATAATTTTATAACATAAAAATTCACAAATTAAAGTATACTTAATTTTTAGTAAAGAATTAAGTGAAATGGGTTGCGCAGAGAAATACATATATATATATATATATATATTTATAGATATATATATATATAAATTAAAAATTAAATAAATAAATATGCGAAAAAGTTCAAAACAGCGAATTGGGAGGGGGAATAACCGAACCGACCCATTTTTGAGGTCGACCCGAGCTTCGCTGGGTCGACTAGGGGTTAATCCAGGGTGTTTGGCTGTCAACCCGTGGGCCGATTCGCTCATATGCAGATTTTGCATTTGATTGGTTCTCATGGTTCAGGGTTAATCTAATGGTCCTAAATAACTTCCTACACCTATAAATACATACTAATGCTAACCCTAAACCTAATTAAAATATAATAGTTACCGTCGCCATGGAAATCAATGGAGCCGCCGCCAACTAAGAAAGAAGAAAAGCAAAGTCAATTCTAATTCTCTCAACCCTAAAGCAAAGCAAAACTCTCTCTTTTCTTCTCTAAATTGTGAGTATGATGATCTTAACAAGATTATTATCATTTTAATTAGGTTGAGTTATGAATGGATTATGAGTAGATGATGTTAATTATCATATATGTTGTTGTAAACCCCTTTTGCTATCATGTATATTGTAAATCCAATGTTATGTGATGATGATATCTTACATGTTGTAAATCATGCTATGATGATGTTATGTATGTTGAAAGTTTCAATGCTAAGTTGTGATGAATCATACATGTTAAAAAGGCCATGATGTTACCATCTATGCTAGTTAGTTCATATTAAATAAATCATCATGTTCGGGTTATGGTGATCTATATGACAAGTCACATATGAAAGTTAGATTGATTAGAAAAGTTATGAACATATGCCAAGACATCTATTATGACATCTAGAATTATGCTATGACATATGTGATATCCTATGCTAGTTCACACCATCATTATGTTGCCTAAAAACCCCATATGCAAGTTTATGTATAGATTTGGGCTATGATCATATCATATAAATTGAGACATTTAACAAGTTGACACCTTTTGATCCTTAACATGTGTGGTTTATGCAAGTTTCATCCCTATTATGATTAGATTTATTTTAATTGTCTATATGTTGTGATAATTTATCTTTGTGCTAGGTGTTAGACTATACAAGTCTAGCCTATATTATGCGTTGAATAAGCGAACGTATAAATGTGGGGTAGGGGTAATATTAAGGATTTAATATTAAAAAGTTGGGGTGCAATTGATAAGATTTTGCATGCCATAAGTGGATGGCCATAATTGAATCAATTATGGACATCATTAAAAGTTGACTTAATTAATAATTTGAATATGGAATTATTAAAACTGGGGTAAAAGATTTTAAGTGTTAATCAATGCTTAGGACATGAGGTTGGACTCGTTTGTTACGTAAACCTGCCCGGGCCCGCCCGACAAATCCAGTGGTCACAAATATCAGCCCAATGTGAGAGGTCCTAGGCCTAAACTAAAGCATAATGGTTGTAAAGACATGAGGTTAGACTCTTTTATGGTGTAAGACTGCACGGACCCGCCCGGCAAATCCAGCTGCCATAAATGCCAGTCTAATGTGAGAGGTCTTTATGAGGTTATGGCCTGAATGAATTAAGAAATACTTAACCAGATAAACATGTAAGGTGGGACATGGGGGTTAAGTAGGTGCCTTGGGTGGCATGAGGAATCTAGGGGGTGCCCTTAGTGGCATGTGAAATACGATTAGTAAGACTTAACCAAACATACATGTAAATGGACATGACTAAGAGGGTTAAGTGGGATATATTAATGACAAGCTTACGTGGGTAGCTTGTGGGGGCCCATTTCAACCAGTATCCCAAGCGTATCTTTGTGGGCTCGACCCAAGTCGAGGACGGGACACGCATACTGAGTTTGACTATAAGAGGCCAAAACGGGGAGCGGTGGCAACGCAAGTCCAACGGGTTACATATGCGTGTGTGGACCCGGGCTGGTACGTAAGACGTTGTTGCATCGTGTAGGTATAAGCCGTGCATTCTCAGTTGTATCGGGTTGCCACTTTAGGGGAGTGATACACCCCACTATGGGGCCAGCACGGGTATCTACGAGTAGCGAGCCAATCGAAAGTGGGTAGTGGGGTACACCTAGTGGAGATAGGGGCAGACGACACCTATGTAGTCAGCTAGGGGTACGTAAGGCTATTTATATTGTTTCTGTGTGAAGCAAGTAGGATCAACCTTTAGGGTGACTGGTGCGGTGCAGTGTAGTAATGTGCAGTGCAATATAGTAATTATTCGTTAGTAATTAGGTATGCCTTTACCATTATCTTTAACATTATCTTAAACGCTATCATTATCTTCCTAATAGTTCATAGACATTTACTTGTCTTCCAGCTTATGCCTTAGTCTAGTTAACTTGATAATAGTATTGTTAGAATTGTCATACTCGCCAGACTTTATGTCTAACCCCCTCCATTTCTATCCTTTTCCCCCTCCAGGTCCTCAGGTTGTTCCCAGCTCTAGTGGAGTTTGATTGGATTGCTTTATCTCTTTTTTGGAAAGCTTGGACCGTTGAAGTAAAGTCCAGCTTGTTATCTTCTTTAATGGCTATTTGTGTAATGGGATTATGTATTTTGTTTTTATGAAGGTGGATAATGTACTTGACTCTGATTAATGGTTTTGTGATGTAATAAACATGTTTCCACTGCAATAAAATGAAGCTTTAGTTTTCAAGTACTACTTATTATCTGTCTTGTTGTAATTTTTTTGTTTTGTATTCACTTATAACCTCCATGGAAGTGAATGCATTCCCTTTGTGAGTGACATTAATGGACATGGGGTGTTACACGTGGTATCAGAGCTTAAGGTTACCAGAACAGATAAAAATACTTAAGAAAAATAGTTATTTTTTTGAAGAAGTGCTTTCGAAATCATGTTTTAATGAGAAACTTAAAGAGGAAAGTTTTTAAGAAAAACATAATCCCCAAGTAGCCACATATCTTTATCTTTCGAATTCTCCATTTTGAATCTTTCCTTTTTCGTTTCAGCAAGGCTGAAGATCTTAATCTACCCGATGGTGTAATGATACCAGGATGGTATAGGAGGCTATTGGAGGCTAGGGCCGCTGCAGGTCCAGCCAATGTTCCTCCACCACCAGTTGCACCTGTTCCTCCTCCTCCTCCTCGCGTAGATACTTTTGCAAAGACGTGCAAGGAATTCAAGGCTATGGGTGGAAAACCATTTCAAGGGTCAGAAATGTTTGTGGAAGCTAGAGATTGGCATTAGGAGGTGGAAGAATTGCTAGAAATTTTTGAAGTAGAAGAAGGGAAGAGAGTTCATTTAGCAGCTTGGTTGAGGAAGGGAGAGGCCTCGTTTTGGTGGGAGGTCACTAATGGGGAGCGTCTTATTGACTCTTGGGCGGATTTCAGACGTAGGTTCGAGGCGAAGTTTCTCTCAAGGGCTGAAGAAAATCTATATATGGAAAGGTTCTTGACATTGAAGAAAGGAAGCTCATCAGTGAAAGAATATGTCAATAAATTTAATTAGTTAGCTAGCTTTGGCTTGGACTTAGTGAACACGCCGGAGAAGAAGGCACCG
>JASFAX010002159.1:0-47178 GCA_030737875.1 Allium sativum
GAGGCTCATTCAGCCCCTTAGCAAACTGCAAAGCCCTTTTTTGCGGTGTGTCTACCAAGTCTAGCCCGAACCTTGCCAGTTGGTTGAACTTGTTCACATACTCATTCACCATCAAATTTCCTTGTTTGAGTGTTTAGAACCTCTCCATCTGTATGTTTCTCTCCGCTTAGGAAAGAAATTTCATTTTGAACCTCTGTCTAAAGTCTTCCCAAGTTTCTACCGGACGTCCAGCTTGGGTGATTTCCCACCAAAATGAGGCTTCGTCCTTTAACAGCCAAGCAGCTAATTGAATTTTTCTTCGGTCCTCCACTTCAAAGATTACGAATAAGTCCTCGGTCTCCTTAAGCCAATTCTGAGCTTCTATGAATGTCTCATTCCCATGGAATGGCCTTCCTCCCATAGCCTGAAAGTCTTTGCAGATCTTGGCAAAGTTATCAGCTCTTGGAGGGGGAGGAGGAATGACTGGTGCAGCTAGGAAAGGAACGTTTTCTTGGCCTTGGCAGGCGCCGTGGCCTCCAAATACCTATAGAACCATCCGAGTATTGTTATGCCCTCCGGGAAATTAGGGATGTTTTGTTCCCCAGACATGCTGAAAAACGGAAAAGGAAGAAATTTAGATAAAGGACCGAAGGATATTACATATGGCTTTTTGGAGAATGTTTTTAAAATAGACTTTTCTTCTTGAAAATGCTTTCCTTTTAAAACCTTTTTGAAAGTAATTTTCAAAAACTTGTATCTAATCTAGTAACCTTCTGCTCTGATACCAAGTGAAACACCCCACGTCCGTTAATGTCACTCACTAAGGGAATGCATTAAGTTTCATGAAGCGCTATAGGTAAACAGACACAAAATAATTACAAGACAAATATAAATAAGGCAACAGTGGAAAATTTAAACTTTTATTTCAAACATAAGTCATAATACCGTGGTCCACAATTTCATAAGTCACAAAAATCATTACAATAAAAATACTTCTGTCTTGCACCATCAGAGTACATAAGTAAATAAAAAGCATCATTTCCCCAATAAAAAGAGTTACGCCATAATAGAGACAAGGACTTGAGCCATACTTTAGAAGTATCTCCTAGCAAGATGATATCTGATTCCTGATTAAGTCTGAGTATTTCCACCCTAAGAACCTGGGGGGAAATGAAAGAAAGAAGGAGAAACAACAGGGTCAGACATAAAGTCTGGCGAGTCTAGTTACTTTTAGCCAATAGATAATTAAAAGCAACATGATAGGCATATAAAGTGGATAAGAGAGATCATTACAAAAATGGCAGGTGTGACAAGGTAAGCAAGTCAAGGTGTATGTGCCTCACTAATGATTACTCTGCATTATTACTAGTACAATTGAAATGAGATGATCTCTTACACTATAAGCTTCTAGGCTTAGGTCATACATCCAAGTATACCCTAACTACAACCCTAATCGATCAGCTCCCTACCTTATAGATATCCCGTGCTGGCCCCACATTAGAAGATATCACTTCCTAAAGTGGCAACCCATGGTGTGCACAACCATATCTACTGGTGTCACGCTCGTCTTAGCCCCCTTTGCCGGCCCATGCACGCACATGTCCCCAGTCGGTTTGCGCCGCCCACACCGTCCGCCTCGTTTGGATCTCTTACAATCAATCGGTAAGCATGCCACTTTCTCCGCTTAGTACAGAGGTCCTTACTTAATACCAACTCCGGGTTACTAACTGAAATGGGTCCCACACAATATGATACAAGCTCTCCCCCTTGTCTTGTATCCCCCACTAGGTTTTCCACTGACTATGTATACCCTTAGGTGTCTTTAGCTACATAGCCCTATACTAGTTATGCTTACCCTAAAGGGTGTCTTTAATTTCATAACTTTATTACATTGTCTCCCGGCTATGTATACCACTAGGTGTCTTTAATTACATAACCCTGTTACATTATCTACTAGTTATGTATACAACTAGGTGTCTTTAATTACATAACCTTATCGGGTTAAGTAAGTGGGTCTATATATACATATTACCCATCCCCACTAATTTACTTAACCCACCACTACCCATCCAATTTTACTTAACCCTAACTTAAGTCCATAGTCATATTAAATTAGGTTAAGTAGTCCATTTCATTATCATGTCCAATTATGGTTATAATGGGCTAGACCTCCCACATTAGGCCTACAACATGTGGATGCTGGATATGTCGGTCGGGTCCTGGCAGTCTTATTCCACAGTTGGGCCTAACCTCGTGTCTTAGCCCGATTTGTATTTGCGTACTTAGACCTCCCACATTAGGTTCAACATTAGTGGCTGCTGGATATGTCGATCGGGTCTGGGCAGACTTCCACCACTAATGTAACCTAACCTCGTGTCATAAGTACAATTTACAATTCCTAATTGTAATTTACTAAACATTCCAAATTAATCCAAATCTACCTATGTCATTATAGGTAACTATTTCTATGTTTTCCCCATTTGAATTACATGTCCCATTTCCTATTAAACATTACATAAATCATGCCAATTATAATCCCTTTTTCCCCGTTTTCTCTCTAATGTATTCATACGTATTTTAGCAGCATTTAGCCTATAAAGTAGCCTAGCTATAATAATAAAAGGAAATATGACAAGGGTGATAGTTTCAACATGTTCTGGCATAAACATGAACATAAACTGGCATAATAACAAAGTGAACGAACTTGTGATTAACATCATAATAAAGCGGACATCTAACTAGTAACATGTGGCAATCACTATGATGTTTAAGAAAGCATAATGAGATATAGATTTAACATTAGGTGTCCAATTACCTAGATCTAGCATAGTTAGGGTGACATAGCAACATGTTTAGATCAAAAGGTAGATTCACATGTCAAGTTTACAACATATTTCAGTGTATCACAATTTGACAGGTGAAAGGTGATTAACATAAAGATCTAGATCCAAGTAATATCACAATTATCCAAATTAATAGATGAACGTCTATCATAACATGGTTATAAGTCAAGATCCATATAAACATCATAATCGAATCACCACAATTATATTAGATCTAGGAAATTAGATCTGTCATGGCATAGGATAGAATTTCATATTAACACAGAGTCGTACTTTACAATATATCCAATTCATTGTCTATCAAAGCATACTTTTATTTATCTAAACCGAAAAGTAATCTAGAAACTCACAGCGTTAGGTTTAGAAAATTTAGGAAGGAGGATCTAGAATGTTTGAATTGGATTTGTAGAGTATATTGTTGTAGAAACGGTTTAGTTTGCACTCCAGCAGCATATGGCCTCCATGACTCCCAATGAAGAAAATATCAGAAATATGACACATTTATATAGTTGCCAGACCCCCTGAAACCGAGTGACACCACAGCCCTAGGGGTGTCGACACCCCTGTGGGTGGCTCGACCCCTAGGTCGACTGGGGGGTCGACCCCCCTATAGTGGGAATTTTGCCGCTTAGAGGAATTTTTCAAATTTGAATCCTCTGGATGGATTCTGACTCATCTCTGACTCACCTCTGACTCATGCATATATATAAAATATTTCTGTGCGTATATAAACTTAAAATCTTTGTAACTTCTTCATACTGTGTTCGTTTTAGCAAACCAAACGTCTATCGTGACCAGAATTTCGAGACGGACGCAATGGTGCAGTCCCTTTCCTCTAATTCTGAACATTAAATTAATTATTATTTAATTTATTCTCTTTAATGTCATTAAAAATCTGGGGTGTTACTGTGTGATGACCCCAAACTCCCGTAGTACGAAAGCAAGGATAATCATTGGAATATAACACATAAACAATAACAGCAGTACAAAAATATAGAATTACAACAGATAATGTACATCAAGGTACACGGGAAATAATATATCATCCGAGTTACACAGCACAATAGGATCATACTTAGTACATAATACAGTTTTCAACTTAATATAAAATGTCTGCAGTGGAATCAAACATAATATACTAAATGAAGTCTAAATAGCATAATAGAAATGGTAGGATCCATCTTCAGCTCCATAGCCATCCAGAATGAATCTGCTAAAACTTGTATATAAGGCTGCCCATGTGGAAAGAGGGCATTCGTTTTTGCAAAGTGAAACAAACTATGAGTCAGTCATGGGACTGGTGTGAGAAATCTTACTTAACCTATTTAAATATATGGCTAACCACAGGACCACGCCGCTAACGCGGAACGAGTTTAGTCCATTGGATTGCTAGTGCATAAATAAAGTAAATCATTAAACAACGTAATGCATTTTAGAAAAATGAAACCATTATAAGACTCAAGTCCCATCACACAATGCAACGCAAACTGGAGGATAGAGTTTTACCTTATAATGGTAAAAAATGCTTGATATGATAAAACAAATTTGATATTATTATTAGTGTATATAAGTTTTAAAAATATTTCAATCATAATGTATCAATCATAAACGGCATAACTACCATATACTATGTCGCCAAATATAGGTTTACAATCAAAACCGCATGGGTCGTATTGGCGGTTGGATTTCCATCATGAACCAAGACAATGGATCGTCCTTACTGAATTCGAGACACTCTAGCCTGTGCCTTAGGATCAGTCGCAACTGAACCTAGGAGCGTCAGGGCCGGTCCACAAATATGTTAGTGGATTGGTAATGCCTGAACAATACGTCTCCCTGCCTTATGGGGCGTAAACAAAGAGCCCCTAGGGACTCAAATCCGAGGTACCTCGCTTTCCATCATAAACATAAGTAAAAATATCTAGGCTTGTAAAACCCAGACACCACTTCTAGCTAGAAAGAAACGCATGTTCTCCCTGGGGCCTTTCTCCCGTTTCTGGTTCTTACCGAGGTGTGAGGCCCGCGAAGTAACGCTATACACAAAGCTATGCTAAAATAAAGTTGTGCTTTGATCATCAACCACAAGGCTCTACTTTTCAACAATAAGCCTTGATCATTTGCATCTTGGCATTCCATACTGACAATTCACGCCATGCGACTGATATCCATCAATACATAACCTATGAGCTCGTACTTCTCAGAGAAGGGTGTTAAGCAATAGAATAAATTCTCCGCCACCAAACAGATATATATTAAATAGAAATCAATCAGCATAGAATAAAATCCAATGTCAGACATACATCCATTTACAAGTTCGTTCTAGGTCTGAACAAAACCAGAGATACCTTATTCCTTGTATATCGGGAGAATCAACAAGTACATCCAGATAACTATCAGTGTAACCCTCTCAAGGCAGCAACTCCAATCGAAGGCATCAGTGGTCAACCGTTCAATGTGAAGATTGCCGATCTTCAATCACCGTCTTAAAATCTTCGACTTCCAATCGTCGTATAATTATTTGAAATGAGATTTAGCTTGAACTTTTCAATTAATTCTTGAATATATATAATTTGAATCATTCCTTTTCATTCCATCTCGTTTATTATAATTTATAATGATTTATTGCTATTTTTATTTATTTAAAAATAGCCATTTTCAATTTAACGGCGCTTCGGGTCATTACATGGCCCTGGCGCTGTTTTCACCAAAATTTGATTTACACATTTCTTAAAATCTAACCATTGGATCTTAGCGAATTTTATATCGTTGGAAAGATCTTTGCAAAACGAACCCAACGGTTCCAGTTTTTGGAAGATCCGACGGTCGGATCTTTCTGTATAATCGTTTGAAGTTACGACCTCAAAACGCGAACCATAGCAACGCGATTCGTTTTATTTTAATCTATATTTATATACAAATATAAATCGTACAACGATTTCACACCATTTTCAATTCAACATTGATTTCTTTTATATATGAAACCATATATTACATTAAAAATGAAAATTTTAATGTTAATACAATTTCTTCCAACATTGAATCTTTTATATGATTCATAGATTACATAAAAATGTAATTTGTTTCATCAATCATTAATTACATTAAAATTGTAATCTTTTTATTCATCCCCTTATTACGTTGAAAAATGTAATCTTTTATTCATTATAAAATGCAATCTTTTATTCATTCTTTTATAAAATGTAATCTTTTATTCATTCTTTTATAAAATGTAATCTTTTATTCTTTCATAAAAGAAATGTAATTTTTAATGCTTCATTTACATTAGAAATGATATTTTCAATGTAAACACTTTTATTGCTGCAATGGCTATTTTTAAAAAAGTTCATTTACATAAAAATGTAAATCTCAATATAAACCATTTTTATTATAGCAATGTTTATTTTTAATGTTGCCTTACATTAAAAATGTATATTTCAATATAAAAACATTTATATTTAACAAATGACTATTTTTATTGTTACATTACATTAAAAATGTATATTTCAATATCAAAACATTTTTTATTTCAAAATGTTTATTTTTAATGTTGCATTACATTAAAAATGTATATTTCAATATCAAAACATTTTTTATTTCAAAATGTTTATTTCCAATGTTACATTACATTAAAAACTGTAAATTCCCAATGTAAATACATTTTTATATAACAATGTTGTATTTTAATATTTTCATATACATTAAAATGAAAAATTCCAATGTAAATACATTTTATATAGCAATGTTTATTTCAATGTTTCCTTACATTAAAAATATAAATCCCCAATGTAATACATTTCTATATCAAAATGTTTATTTTAATGTTTCATACTTATTAAAATGTACATCTAATGTAAATACATTTTTTAATGTTTTATTTACATTAAAAATGTAAATACCATTGTCAATACATTTTTATATCAAAATGTTTATTTTAATGTTTTATACACATTAAAATGTAAATTTCAAATGTAAATGCATTTTTATTTAACAAATGACCATTTTTGATTTACAACAAAAACATGAATTTTATGTTGACATATAATGATCATTTTCATATTCATATATATATATATATATATATTAAAAATATAATTTTCATATTATTCAAACAATTAATATATGCTAACATGAATATTTATAACACAAGAATATTTCAGAAAATTTTGGCAGTATAACGACAGGGTAATTAAAACCGGCACTGTTCCGATGTACGGCTCCTCGCACTACCTTAGGCCTCGCGGTATTTACAAGGGGTTTAATTTCCTAATACAATTTTCTAGGCAATCTGTTGCCACAATATCAACCAATTTCATTTCAACCTCAATCAAACACCAAAAATCAACCAATTCCACATCATAATACAATCAAGTCGTCCATGGTCTGTGGACGACGGGTGTCGGGAGTTTCTAAACTCCATCTGCATCCTAATATAATTTTATTTAATTAATTCAGATTCAAAAATATTACTTTGCTTTTTTATTTCTTCTAAAATTGTAGAATGCTCCAAAACTTCAGTAGTCTCTTCTGAAATGTAGATCTCGATTTTACGGTTCCAGTGTTTCCTGTTTCATCGAATTTCGTTATCGTATGACGAAGATATGATTTTACGAAGGTTGTAAACAATTTAAATAAAATAAATAAATTTATTAATAAACAACCTTCTTCCTCCTCAAATTCTATGCTGTTGGTCAAACCCAAGTCTTCAAATCCTAGGGTTGCAGTTTCCAACCGCCACCAACCTCCTGCGCCTGATCGGACTACACCCCAGCCTCGACCTACGAACAAGCTTCGTGCGCCTCAACCTTATGCCCAGTTCGATCGCCCCTACAAGGCACGGTGGCGGTGGAAAGTTAGCGACTTTGGAGGCTCGGTTCTCCTTCCTCGCTCCATTATAAAACCCCAAAACGATATGGATTTAAAGATCAAGCGATCCTCTACCGAATTGTCTTCAGGGTCGATGTATTTCGTTGAATGAATTTGGAGATATTGGCAATTTTAATTTAGAGCGGATACGACCACTGATCAATGAAGAAGGTGGCGCTGTATATTAGGATTAGGGTTATACGCTATACGCCGTATATATACATATTTCTATTTTTATTTTAATTATGTTTAATTCCATTTAATTACAATATAATTCCTATATCGCTCCTAACTCCAAATCAAACCCAACGAGTGTCGCCCCTAGCTAAATACCCCTATTCCGGACATAAAGGAATATGTCCCGTAAGCCAATTCAATTGTTTCGATAAGTTTTTCTTTAAATTTAAATATAAAATATTTAATTATTTAACTTTGATCGTACATTTTAATTTACCGGGGCCACATACTGACTCCAAAAATTCCTGAAAAATAAATCTAGCTATGTTTTGATGATATGGTCCTAACAAAATTTATTTCATCGAATTTGGAGACCGCTTGAAAAATGGCCATTTTTTGGTTGATCGAAATTGACCGAAATTGTCAAAACACATTTTCTTTTTCCACGCTCACATATTAATTCCAAAAGTTATGACAATTGGAATCCTGCAATAAGTTGACATTTCGGATCCAACCAGGGTGGTTTCATCGAAAACGGAGGTCGTTTGCAAAATGGCTATTTATATGGACTATATATTATATTAAATTCCATAGCAACTATTCTGAATATTCACTAGCCATAACTTTTTATTTCCGCTATGAAATTTCAATTTTTTGGATTCGTTAGAAAGATATTTTTAAATAGATTCAAATATTTTTGGTTTCACCAAAATCCGATTTATTTTGAATCTTGTACATTCAGTCAAAGTTCAAATTCAAAATTTTAAACTGCCACGCTATTTCTAACTCCTTTTAAAATTAAAATAATTATGTTCGTTCTAACTTCGATTTAAATAAATTTTTAATTGTTATTATTTAAAATAAATTATTTTAACTGTTCAAAATTCAATAAAATAGCCAAAATAATAATTTTAAATTGGCTCTGAATTTCCAGGTTGTTACAATCTCCCCCACTTAAAAACTTTTCGTCCTCGAAAAGGAAACAACAGTAAAGTAGGAAACAAAATGGAAAATGTAAAATATTGTAAATGTACCTCGCACTAGAGCTAGTCAGAGATATCCACTCTGCACTGGGGATAAGCCTGTTTGACGTTATCCTTGGTCTCCCATGTACAGTCTCTAGGATCTCCGCTCCACTGCACTTTGACTAGATGGATTCTTTGTTCCTTAGAACTCGGGTTTCTTTGCCAATGATCTTTACCGGCTCCCTTCTTACTGCTAAGCTTGGGGTAATCTCCAAAGCCTGTTGTGCAGCTTCCTCCACAGTCAAGTCTGGATCATGTACATGCTTCTGAAGTTGAGACACATGGAATACATCATGTACCCTTGGCAACCAGTCAGGTAGCTGAACCCTGTAAGCGAGAGTTCCAATTCTTTCTAGAGTAGGGAATGGACCAATGAATCTAGGGGCTAACTTCCCAGTCTTCCCAAAATGGACTATTCCTCTTAAAGGAGAAACTCTCAAGTACACATAATCGCCAATAGCAAACTCTAAATCCCTTCTTCTCGAATCTACATAACTTTTCTGTCGGCTCTTAGCTGCTAATAATCTCTTCTTAATAAAATCAACTTTATCCGAAGCTTCTCGAATCATGTCGGGACCCAATACTAGTCTATTGCCTGGTTCAACCCAGCAAGCGGGAGATCTACAAGGCCTGCCATAATGCTCTGAATGGCGACATTTGCAAGCTTGCTCGGTAACTGTTATTATAGGATAACTCAACCAAGTGCAAGTGATCTTCCCAAGGTCCGCCAAAATCAAGAATACATGCCCGCAACAAGTCTTCTAGTATACGGTTCACCCTCTCATTCTGGCCATCTGTTTGAGGATGATATGCGGTGCTCAGATTTAACTTTGTTCCCAACTCTTCTTGGAATGCTTCCCAGAATTTACTAGCGAATACAGGGTAACAATCACTAACAATGCTACTAGGAACTCCATGTAGTCGGACGATTTCTTTGAAATAAATTTTCGCCAAACTATGGGTTGTTCTAGTTGATTTGACAGGAATAAAATGGGTAGACTTCGTGAAACGATTTACGATCACCCAAATAATGTCATTACCTTTTTTGGTTCGGGGCAAGCCATCAATAAAATCCATGGAGATTTGATCCCACTTCCAACTTGGAACTTCAAGTGGTTATAACAAACCGGCAGATTTTTTATGATCACTCTTGACTTTCTGGCAAGTAGAACACCTGCTGACATAAATGGAAATGTCTCTTTTCATATATTTCCACCAGAATGTGCGCTTGAGATCATGGTACATCTTACTCACCCTTGGATGAATACAAAGTTTGGATTTATGACATTCATCAGAGCTCAGGGATATTCGGGACACAAATTCGGCCTTTTAACCTTAGAACTCCTTTGTTATCAATTTGAAAACTCGAGGGTTCGCCTTCTCAAACTCTTTTACTAATTCTCTGGATAAATTCATCGTCCTTCTTAAGAGCAGAGATTTTGTCAATTGACGTAGGTGTAATGATAAGATTGGCGGTGACCACATTCTTCCTGCTAAGCGCATCGGTTACAACATTGGCTTTCCCTGGAGTATACAAGATGTCCAGATCATAGGCCGCAAGAAATTCTAACCAACGTTGCTGCCTCAAATTCAAGTCCCTTTGGGTAAACAGATACTTCAAGGATTTATGATCTGTATATAGTTCGAACTTCTCACCCAAAAGATAGTGCCTCCATAATTTTAAAGCAAATACGATGGCCAACAACTCAAGATCATGAGTAGGATATCTCTTCTTATGTGGCTTCAATTGAAGGCTAGAATAACCAACTACTTTGTCTCTTTGCATTAATACCGCACCAATACCTTCAATAGAAGCATCTATTCAGATTTTCAAATCTTGATTGCCATTAATAATAGTCAACATTGGAGAAGTAGTCAACCTTAGTTTCAGCTCTTGGAAAGCTGCCTCACATACAGTTGTCCAATTAAACTTTGTATACTTCTTGGTAAGCTTCGTTAATGGATAAGATAATTTCGAAAAATCCTCAATGAATTTCCGATAATAGCCAGCCAATCCTAGGAAACTTCTGACTTCTGTAAGAGTGCTAGGCTGCTTCCAATCTTGAATGGCTGTGATTTTGCTTGGATCCACCGAAATTCCTTCCTTCGATACTACATGACCGAGGAACTTCACTTCTTCTTGCCAGAATACGCATTTAGAAAATTTGTCCTTTAATACATTCTTTCTCATAATTTCCAAGACTTGTTCCAAATCTTTTTCATGCTCGGTAGTTGGCTTGGAGAAGATTAAAATATCGTCAATGAAAACCAGCACAAATTTATTTAGGACATCGCGGAATACTCTATTCATTAAATCGACAAAGTAAGCAGGAGCATTGCATAAACCAAACGGCATTACTAACCACTCATAAAAAATGTCAGCACCTCTGAAAGCTATCAAAGGAACACATTATTCGACAATATTCAGTTACCCGTAGCTAGGTCCATTTTAGAAAATACTTTAGCTCCATTCAAACGATCCAATAAATCATCTATACGGGGCAATGGATATTTATTCTTGAGTGTCTGCTTGTTGAGGTCTCGGTAATCCACACACAGTCTGAGAGTACCGTCTGACTTTGGGACAAACACTACTGCACCCCAATTAAAAAAGGTAGGCCTGATCAGACCTTTCCATAAAAGCTGTTTAGTTTGATTGCCCAATTCTTCTTTCTCTTTCCATGTCATTCTCCGAATAGGATGCACGGCTGGCCTTGCATTCGGAACTAGATCAATCCTGAAGTCAATTTCTCTTCGCGGAGGTAAGCTACCAACTTCTTCGAACACATCCGCATAATTCTTGACGACAGGGATATCTTCAATAGCAGCAGGAGAAACATCAAGAGCAGACCAGAATTATTTTCTATCTGAATTCGGACCTATACATGGTATTTTTATAAAAAAATTATGCTTGGTCTTCGCTTTAACGATTCTATCTACACATTTAACCTCGGCTTCATATTTGGTTAACCAATCCAGCCCAAGAATGATGCAAAACTTAGAGAAATCCATGATGATCAAATAAAAAAAAAACTAGTAACGGAAAAAGGAAACAGGCACTTTACAATACACACTGAGAATAAGAGAACCTCCTATCGGATTATGAACTCTAACCGATTCTTTAAGGTCCCTTAGCTTCAATTTCAACTTCTTAACCGTATGGCTTGATGTAAAGCTTTGTGACGCGCCCGTATCAAACAATACTTTAACTGGAATATTGTTGACAGTGACAGTGCCTTCTAAAACATCTGCCCTTTGCTGACTAGCCGAGGGTGCTGGAGTTTCTGCTACTTCATTGACTTGAGCTTTTTTAGTCGCTTTCAAAAGTCGGCAACTCTACTTATATGACCCGACTTATGGAAAATATTACATTCCCGGGTCTCGTGAGACTTCTTATTGGATTTAGATCCATCCTTTCTTTGTTTCTTTAGAGATCTGCAATTTATCGCCGAATGTCCTTGCCTATTGCAGTTAGAGCATGTGGTAGTCATTAACGGTTCTTTCTTAGATCTTGGCCTTTTCTTATTGACTTTCGGCTTCTCACTGACCTCAGGATTTGTACTTGCCTCAGGGCCATCAGTTTCGAACTTTCCTTTTGTTGCTAGAGCTGCCTTCTTCTTCATCTTCCCAACCATGTTGCTTATCAATATACTCATAGCGATAAGCCTTTTGTATCATTTCAGAGAATGGGAGATTCACATGAGCAAGTACTCTATCTTCGTATTTCTTTTGTAGTCCTTTGATAAATCTTAGATTCTTCCTTATAGGATCTCGAACTAGTTTTGAGGCAAAGCGAGAAAGTTCATTGAATTTATTCTGATATTCTTGGATGGTTATATCTCCTTATTTCAGATTGTAAAACTCATCATATAGTCGCTCAGTTGCTTCTGGAGGAATAAATCTTTCTTTGAAAGTTTCTTTAAATCTATACCAGGTAATATTACCTTTTGGATTTTCCTCAGTAATAGTTTCCCACCAGATTAGAGCTTCGTCTTTGAGTGTCCAAGATGCCAGTAATCTTTTCTGATCATCCCTCAGCTTTAAGCCTCCAAAAATTCTCTCAGCAAAACGCATCCATACTTGTGTTTTAGTCACGGATTCTTTGCCTGAGAATTGTACTCATCCCAGATTTCGATACTTCATTACTAGATCTTCTAGATCTTGTTTGGGTTGTGGGAGCACGATTGGCTCATTAGATTGTCGAACCATAGAATTACTTCTTCTGTTTTTGCCACTCATTTTCTACTATGTCTGCAAACAGCAGACAAAGAGTCAGGCCAACAGAATAGATAATGTAAAGCATAGAGACATATATTTAAATGTAAGTGAATCTATGGGGGTGTGTTTTATTCATCCATACTCATTCTAGGACATTACTAGTCCTATCTATGATGAGTTATTCGTTTTAGAATACTACTGATTCTACTTCTGTCAAGTTTTTTAAATGTGTTATATTCCGAGCTAAGTTTAACCAAAGCCCTGATACCAACTGTGATGACCCCAAACTCCCGTAGTACGAAAACAAGGATAATCATTGGAATATAGCACATAAACAATAACAGCAGAACAGAAATATAGAATTACAACAGATAATGTACATCAAATTACACTGGAAATAATATATCACCAGAGTTACATAACATAATGGGATCATACTTAGTACATAATACAGTTTTCAAATTAATATAAAATGTCTGCAGCGGAATCAAACATAATATACTAAATGAAGTCTGAGCAGCATAATAGAAATGATAGGATCCCTCTTCAGCTCCATAGCCATCCAGAATGAATCTGCTAAAACTTGTATACAAGGTTGCCTGCGTGGAAAGAGGGCACCCGAGTATGCAAAGTGAAACAAACTACGAGTCAGTCATGGGACTGGTGTGAGAAATCTTACTTAACCTATTTAAATATAAGGCTAATCACGGGACCATGCCGCTAACGCGGAACGGGTTTACTCCATTGCATTGCCAGTGCATAAATAAAGTAAATCGTTAATAAAACCATTATAAGACTCAAGTCCCATCACACAATGCAACGCAAACCGGAGGATAGAGTTTTGCCTTATAATTGTCAAAAATGCTTGATACGATAAAACGAATTTGATATTATTATAATTGTATATATGTTTCAAAAACATTTCAATCATAATGTATCAATCATAGACGGCATAGCTACCATATATTATGCCGCCAAATATAGGTTTACAATCAAAACTGCATGGGTCGTATTGGAGGTTAGATTTCCATCATGAACTGTAACACCCCGAATTTTTGAATAATCAGATTAACTAAATTTAAGAATACTTAATTTCAAATGTGGGAATTAAGGGAAACGGGTCATTCCGTTGCGTTCGTCTCGGAATTCTGCTTTAGATAGAGTCCGAGTTTGCGTAAAATGGATAACGTATGAAGAAGATATGGACGAACGAAGTTTGAAAAAAAATGCACTGGCGCACTAGGGAAGTGCGCCAGTACAAATTTGCATTGGCGCACTTCCCAAGTGCGCCCAGGCCGAGGGAAAACCTGCACAGCCTTCTGGTTCGAACGGTGAGCCAGTGCTGAGTCATTTCTGACTAGTTAATGAGTCATTAGGGTTTCTGGATAGTTCTAATCTGGACTGAGTGGTTTTGATTAACCCTAAGATCATCCTACGGCTATAATTAAATTGAAATTCTATATAAACATGTGTAGACCCAAACCCTAGAATCAAATCAAAAAAATTAGATCAGTAGCCGCCATGTTGTCACTCCAAACCCTAGAGTAGCCGCCACCAACTAGAAGCAAAGTAAAGCAACTCAATACAAATCAAATCAAGCATAAAACTACAACAATGTAATTGTCTACAACAAGGGAACGCTAATCAATTATAGAATTCAGAACCCAGAACTCAAGACCCCTTATTCGGTGAGTTCTAGTCACTTTTAGGTTTAAATAAATAAAAGTGAATTGTGGTAGACTATGATTTGGGTATATGTTGTTTGTAGTTATGCAAGTTTATTATTGTTGTGAATCATGATATGATGCAAGTTTATTATTGTTATGAATCATGATATGATGCAAGTTTATTATTGTTGTGAATCATGATACGATGCAAGTTATTATGTTGAGAAACTATGAATCTATGCAAGTCGTTATGATGAATCTATGCAAGTCGTTATCATGAATCTATGCAAGTGGTTATTATGAGTCTATGCAAGTTGTTATCATGAATCTATGCAAATTATTATGAGATCATGCAAGTTACCTATGCAAGTTATTGTGTGATGAATTCATGAACCTATGCTAGTTGTTATGTTGTGGATCATGAACCTATGTAAGTCACATATGTAAGAAGTTATGTTATGAATCATGCAAGTTGTTATATTGTGAATCTTTAACCTATCTAAGTTGTTGAATATGATGAGAATCATGAACCTATGTTAGTTGTTAATTCATGAACCCATGCAAGTTGTTATGAATCTATGTAAGTTGTTAATTATGTGGTGAATCATAATTATATGCGAAGTTATCATGTCATTTTCCCTAGTTGTCATTCTTATGCCAAAAATTGTATTGAAAACGATCACCTTGTCATTCCCTTTATTTTATTGTTATGGCGAGACTATTTAGTAGCCTCAATGACGCCAAAACGCAAACGGTTACACTAGTTAAGAAACGGGAAAAAAAGGGAATTTGTAATAGGCATAATTTACATAGTGATCATGTAAATTGGACACATGATTCTAGTAGGGAAACACATAGATAATTACCTATTATGACATAGGTAAAATTGGGTAAAAATGGTACAATTTGAATACGACCATTTATGGATAGGAAATTCAAATTGTTAATAAGATAGGTATTGACACCTATAAAAAGAGGAAAGGATTAATTAATTTAATTAATCAAAAAAGGAATGTTTAAGCAATTAAAGTCTGAAGATTTAAAAAGAATTAATTGGCATAAATGCCTTAAAAGGCAAAAAATATAATTGTGGTGAAAATTGGTATGATTTTACATACCATAAATGGATGGACATAATTGAGTCAATTATGGACATCATTAAATTTTGAATAGATTGATAATTTGAATAGGGAAAGAAATTCAAATTGGGGAAAGATTAATTAGGAATAATTAATCGTCTAAGACACGAGGTTAGGCTCTTTTGTGGTGTAAGACTGCCCGGACCCGCCCGGCAAATCCAACTGCCACAAATGCCAGTCTAATGTGGGAGGTCTTAGGCATAAATAAAATAAGTGACAGTTGTAAAGACATGAGGTTAGACTCTTTTGTGGTGTAAGACTGCCCGGACCCTCCCGGCAAATCCAGCTGCCACAAATGCCAGTCTAATGTGAGAGGTCTTTATAAGGTTACGACCTTAATGAATTAAGAAACACTTAACCAGATAAGCATGTAGAGGGACATGAGGGGGTTAAGTGGGTGCCTTGGGTGGCATGTGGAGTTAAGTGGATGCCTGGGGTGGCATGTGAAATACGATTAGATATTTCGATAATTAATTAATGCAAATCTGAGATAAATATGATGTCTAAAACGTGTTGGGTGGATAGGGTTAAACCAACTGGACTGATGAATTTTACAACCCGTTTCGTGAATCTGTAGGCCCAATACAAAGTTAGACAATCTGTTAGTCTATTAAATTTGTACATCTGATCTGTTAGTCTGAAAACTTGTTAACTTGATTGTCTGATTTGTGAACTAGTAAATCTGAACTTTGTATGTCTGAAACTTGTAAACAAGTTAATCTGAAATCTGAAATCTGTTAGTCTGGGGACACAAGGTTAGGATGGGTAATTACTTGTGTCATCTGTTGTGTGGGACCCATATTAGTCAGTAACCCTTTCTGGTATCAAAACTATGACCCAACAGTAGGTAGGGTCCGGGCACGCTTACTGAACTAATTATAAGCGGTTCATTCGTATAATGGCGAGGGGTGTTGATGGTGCGTTCCAACCGGGTCATGTGCGTGCATGGATCCCGGTCTGCCTCTGAGGATGTAAGACGCCGTGACATCTATAAATAGGTCTGTGTCGTTCAAAGGTTGCCACTTTAGGGAATGACACCCTTTTGTGGGGCTAGCACAGGGTATTTATGTATTAGGGAGCCGATCGCGTGGGGTAGGATTTAGGGTACACTTAGTTCTGTCTGTTCTATGGGGTACCGTCTGTTTCTGTTGGGTGGTAACACCTGTTAGTTTCTGCGTGGTACCGTCTGTTGGGGTGGTAAAGGCCCATTTACTAGTGTGCACCTAATTCTAACATTCTATTTCTGTAGGGATTATTTTGTTTCCGTTTCTGTCTCTGTTAGGGTGGTAAAGGCCCATTATTCTGTTTCTGTTTCTATTTAGACATTAAGGTAACACCTAATCCTGTTATACTAGTAATAGTGCAGAGTAGTTTGTAGTGAAGCATATATCTTACCTTATTTGTCCTGTCACACCTGCCATCTGTACCGTGAATCCTCTTATCCACTTTGTATGCCTGCCATGTTTACCTTTATTTATTTACTGGCTAAAAGTTACTGGACTCACCAGACGTATGTCTGACCTAGTTTGTTTTGCCTCTTTTCTTCCGTTTCCCCCTCCCCCTCAGGTTATCCAAGGAGGGAATACTTTAGCTTGATTCGGATTCCTTCTGCTTGAAGTACTTGAAGTATGGCTTGGCTCTTTATAGCTTCGGTTCTGTGGGGATTATGATTTTAAAAGTTTTGTACTCTAATGGTTTTGAACAAGGCTGATATATATATGTACTCGAGTTTTTGGTAAAGATGTAACCATATTGGTTTCTGTTTTTCCGCTGTAATAAATTTATAATATTTCAAGTATTATTTATCTGTCTTGAAATTTTCTGTTCTGTTTACTAAAACGCTCCACCAAAGTTAAGGCATTCCCTTTGTGAGTGACCTTAATGGAGATGGGGTTTTATACTTGGTATCAGAGCTGAAGGTTACCAGATTAGATAAAAGTTTTGAAAATATTTTTCAAAAAGGTTTTAAAAGAAAGTATTTTCAAAAAGGAAAATCTGTTTTGAAAAAAAACATTCCCCGAGAGCCATATATCTTTCCCTCGGTTCTTTGTATTGAATCTTTCCTTTTTCGTTTCAGCATGTCTGAAGCATCTGAGATACCAGAGGGTGTTCATGTACCCGGTTGGTTTCGTCAATATCTCGAGGCTAGGGCCGCCACCGCAGGTCCAGCAAATGCTCCTCCTCCTCCTCTTCCCTCCCTCCTCCTCGCGTCGATACTTTTGCTAAGATATGTAAGGACTTTAAAGCAATGGGTGGAAAACCTTTTCACGGGACGGAGACATTTGTTGAAGCTCGTAACTGGCTTAAGGAGGTGGAAGAATTGTTTAGAATCTTTGAAGTGGATGATGGAAGAAAAGACCAGCTAGCTGCCTGGCTAATGAAAGATGAGGCCTCTTTTTGGTGGGAGGTCACAAATGGGGGATGTCCAGTCGATACATGGCCAGATTTTAGGCAGAGGTTTGAGGCGAAGTTTCTCTCGCGGGCTGAAGAGAATCTATATATGGAAAGGTTTTTGGCGCTGGAGCTGGGGGATCTGTCAGTAAAAGAGTACGTCAACAAGTTCAATCAGTTGGCGAGGTTCGTCTTAGACTTAGTGAACACACCTGAGAAGAAGGCTCTGAGATTTGTTAAAGGCTTGAATGAGCCGCTACACGGATTGGCTATGACCCACGTTCCCATGGGGACCACTTTTGAGAAGCTGGTGGATATGGCCCTAATGCATGAAGAGGACAAAGGAGCAAAGAAAGAGGAAAAAGTTGAAGGGGCACTGAAAATTGAGAAGGCGGGACCCAAGAAAGGACAGCAACATAAACAGTAGAAGAAAGGCAAGAAGGATGAGAAGTCTGAAGATAAGAAGGAGAAAAAGTGCTTTACTTGTGGAAGCTCGACTCATCTGAACAAGGATTGCAGAAAAAGAAAGGGCGCTTGCTTCAACTGTGGTGAGATGGGACACTTCACTAGGGACTGCCCAAAGAAACGAGGGCAAGGGCAGAGGGCAGGACCAACTTCTGGAGGGCAGGCGAACACTCTCGAGGCTAGTGGATAGGATAGAATTAGGAAAACTTTCTGTGGGAGGTTTAATTTCTTTATCTGATTGTTGAGTTGAAACTCTTTCTGATTCTGGCATTTTGATTCTGTAACCGATACTCTACACTTTAATACTAGTATTGTTTCTAATTCCACTGTAGAATCAAACCCATAAGGGTTATGACTTATCTGCTTGTGATAGATTGGGGTTTGAGAGATATCTGTGTTAGGCGTCAAGTAGGATGCATACATTCTTGGTTTTATCATGCTTAGTTTCCTAAGAATCATTTGGTGATTTGATCTGTACCAGTAGTCTGTAAGTATCTGAATATTTCTGATAAGGTTAAGATTTCCAGTTTTGACATTGTCTAAAGAGGTTAATCCTCTGGGTGTCAATCTGATGTTGATTTTGGTCTTCGGGGTTGATACTTAGGGGAATTATTTTCTCAACCAAGGTCTAATGGGAACTAAGCTTTTATTTTATCTGTACTCGCTTCCATCATTCGACTATATCCCATCGATCGAGTCTTCGACCTTTAGATAGGAATCCTATGGATGTAAACATGTGTTTGAGACATGTTATGTTTGATGGTTGCAAGTGGATGCAAGTGGTTGCTAGTGGTTGCTCGTGGATGCATATGCACACACTAGGCACTAGATCGGCTCGAAAACACTTTCATATTGCATATAAATGTGTGTGCATATTTAGGTTAATGGGTGAATAATGGTTGTGTTATCATATGGATGTTGCATTTTGATGAATGGTTGAGAACACATGTAGAAATAATATGTATCGATAGGATTCTTTCGCATACATAATGGATGCATGGCACTATCATGGTTTGCATTGAGGAGGCCAACTGAATCAGTAGACCGCCTGATTTTGCATTAGATAAGGAACATATACACACACTTTTGCAAATGTTCATACAACATTAGAAGTTTTCTAAGGACAATGGATGCTTGTGGATGATGGTTGAGTAGATGGGTGATTGGATGGTAGGACAATTCTTCTTAACTTAAAGATTTCGTGGACGAAATCCTTTAAGTAGGGGAGAATGTAACACCCCGAATTTTTGAATAATCAGATTAACTAAATTTAAGAATACTTAATTTCAAATGTGGGAATTAAGGGAAACAGGTCGTTCCGTTGCGTTCGTCTCGGAATTCTGCTTGAGATAGAGTACGAGTTTGCGTAAAACGGATACCGTATGAAGAAGATATGGACGAATGAAGTTTGAAAAAAAATGCACTGGCGCACTTGGGAAGTGCGCCAGTACAAATTTGCATTGGCGCACTTCCCAAGTGCGCCCAGGCCGAGGGAAAACCTGCACAGCTTTCTGGTTCGAACGGTGAGTCAGTGCTGAGTCATTTCTGACTAGTTAATGAGTCATTAGGGTTTCTGGATAGTTCTAATCTGGACTGAGTGGTTTTGATTAACCCTAAGATCATCCTACGGCTATAATTAAATTGAAATTCTATATAAACGTGTGTAGACCCAAACCCTAGAATCAAATCAAAAAAATTAGATCAGTAGCCGTCATGTTGTCACTCCAAACCCTAGACTAGCCGCCACCAACTAGAAGAAAAGTAAAGCAACTCAATACAAATCAAATCAAGCCTAAAACTACAACAATGTAATTGTCTACAACAAGGGAACGCTAATCAATTATAAAATTCAGAACCCAGAAATCAAGACCCCTTATTCGGTGAGTTCTAGTCACTTTTAGGTTTAAATAAATAAAAGTGAATTGTGGTAAACTATGATTTGGGTATATGTTGTTTGTAGTTATGCAAGTTTATTATTGTTGTGAATCATGATATGATGCAAGTTTATTATTGTTATGAATCATGATATGATGCAAGTTTATTATTGTTGTGAATCATGATACGATGCAAGTTATTATGTTGAGAAACTATGAATCTATGCAAGTCGTTATGATGAATCTATGCAAGTCGTTATCATGAATCTATGCAAGTGGTTATTATGAGTCTATGCAAGTTGTTATCATGAATCTATGCAAATTATTATGAGATCATGCAAGTTACCTATGCAAGTTATTGTGTGATGAATTCATGAACCTATGCTAGTTGTTATGTTGTGGATCATGAATCTATGTAAGCCACCTATGTAAGAAGTTATGTTATGAATCATGCAAGTTGTTATATTTTAAATCTTGAACCTATCTAAGTTGTTGACTATGATGAGAATCATGAACCTATGTTAGTTGTTAATTCATGAACCTATGCAAGTTGTTATGAATCTATATAAGTTGTTAATTATGTGGTGAATCATAATTATATGCGAAGTTATCATGTCATTTTCCCTAGTTGTCATGCTTATGCCAAAAATTGTATTGAAAATGATCACCTTGTCATTCCCTTTATTTTATTGTTATGGCGAGACTATTTAGTAGCCTCGATGACGCCAAAACGCAAACGGTTACGCTAGTTAAGAAACGGTGAAAAAGGGGAATTTGTAATAGGCATAATTTACTTAGTGATCATGTAAATTGGACACATGATTCTAGTAGGGAAACACATAGATAATTACCTATTATGACATAGGTAAAATTGGGTAAAAATGGTACAATTTGAATACGACCATTTATGGATAGGAAATTCAAATTGTTAATAAGATAGGTATTGACACCTATAAAAAGAGGAAAGGATTAATTAATTTAATTAATCAAAAAACGAATGTTTAAGCAATTAAAGTCTGAAGATTTAAAAAGATTTAATTGGCATAAATGCCATAAAAGGAAAAAAATATAATTGTGGTGAAAATTGGTATGATTTTACATACCATAAATGGATGGACATAATTGAGTCAATTATGGACATCATTAAATTTGGAATTGATTGATAATTTGAATAGTGAAAGAAATCCAAATTGGGGAAAGATTAATTAGGAATAATTAATCGTCTAAGACACGAGGTTAGGCTCTTTTGTGGTGTAAGACTGCCCGGACCCGCCCAGCAAATCCAGCTGCCACAATTGCCAGTCTAATGTGGGAGGTCTTAGGCATAAATTAAATACGTGACAGTTGTAAGGACACGAGGTTAGACTCTTTTGTGGTGTAAGACTACCCGGACCCGCCCGGCAAATCCAGCTGCCACAAATGCCAGTCTAATGTGAGAGGTCTTTATAAGGTTACGGCCTTAATGAATTAAGAAACACTTAACCAGATAAGCATGTAGAAGGACATGAGGGGGTTAAGTGGGTGCCTTGGGTGGCATGTGGAGTTAAGTGGGTGCCTGGGGTGGCATGTGAAATACGATTAGATATTTCAATAATTAATTAATGCAAATCTGAGATAAATATAATGTCTAAAACGTGTTGCGTGGATAGGGTTAAACCAACCGGATTGATGAATTTTACAACCCGTTTCGTGAATCTGTAGGCCCAATACAAAGTTAGACAATCTGTAAGTCTGTTAAATTTGTACATCTTATCCGTTAGTCTGAAAACTTGTTAACTTGATTGTCTGATCTGTGAACTAGTAAATCTGAACTCTGTATGTCTGAAACGTGTAAACAAGTTAATCTGAAATCTGTTAGTCTGGGGACACAAGGTTAGGATGGGTAATTACTTGTGTCATCTGTTGGGTGGGACCCATATTAGTCAGTAACCCTTTCTGGTATCAAAACTATGACCCAACAGTAGGTAGGGTCCGGGCACGCTTACTGAACTAATTATAAGCGGTTCATTCTGATAATGGCGAGGGGTGTTGATGGTGCGTTCCAACCGGGTCATGTGCGTGCATGGATCCCGGTCTGCCTCTGAGGATGTAAGACGCCGTGACATCTATAAATAGGTCTGTGTCATTCAAAGGTTGCCACTTTAGGGAATGATACACCCTTTTGAGGGGCTGGCACAGGGTATTTATGTATTAGGGAGCCGATCGTGTGGGGTAGGATTTAGGGTACACTTAGTTCTGTCTGTTCTGTGGGGTACCGTCTGTTTCTGTTGGGTGGTAACACCTGTTAGTTTCTGCGTGGTACCGTCTATTGGGGTGGTAAAGGCCCATTTACTAGTGTGCACCTAATTCTAACATTCTATTTCCATAGGGATTATTTTGTTTCTGTTTCTGTCTCTGTTAGGGTGGTAAAGGCCCATTATTCTGTTTCTATTTCTGTTTAGACATTAGGGTAACACCTAATCCTGTTATACTAGTAATAGTGCAGAGTAGATTGTAGTGAAGCATACATCTTACCTTATTTGTCCTGTCACACCTGCCATCTGTACCGTGAATCCTCTTATCCACTTTGTATGCCTACCATGTTTACCTTTATTTATTTACTGGCTAAAAGTTACTGGACTCACCAGACGTATGTCTGACCTAGTTTGTTTCGCCTCTTTTCTTCCGTTTCCCCCCAGGTTATCCAAGGAGGGAATACTTTAGCTTGATCTGGATTCCTTCTGCTTGAAGTACTTGAAGTATGGCTTGGCTCTTTATAGCTTCGGTTCTGTGGGGATTATGATTTTAAAAGTTTTGTACTCTAATGGTTTTGAACAAGGCTGATATATATATGTACTCGAGTTTTTGGTAAAGATGTAACCATATTGGTTTCTGTTTTCCGCTGTAATAAAGTTATAATATTTCAAGTATTGTTTATCTGTCTTGAAATTTTCTGTTATGTTTACTAAAATGCTCCACCAAAGTTAAGGCATTCCCTTTGTGAGTGACCTTAACGGAGATGGGGTGTTATATGAACCAAGGCAAGGGACCGTCCTTACTGAATTCGAGACACTCTAGCCCGTGCCTAAGGATCAGTCGCAACTGCACCTAGGATCGCTAGGGCCAGTCCACAAATGTGTTAGTGGATTGGTAATGCCTGAACAATACGTCTCCCCGCCCTATGGGGCGTAAATAAAGAGCTACTAGGGACTCAAATCCGAGGTACCTTGCTTTCCATCATCCACATGAGTAAACATATCTGGGATTGTAAAAACCAGACACCACTTCTAGCTAGAAAGAAACGCATGTTCTCCCTGGGGTCCTTCTCCCGTTTCTGGTTCATACCAAGGTGTGAGGCTCGCGAAATAACGCTATACACAAAGTTATGCTAAAATAAAGTTGTGCTTTGATCATCAACCACAAGGCTCTGCTTTTCAATAATAAGCCTTGATCATTTGCATCTTGGCATGCCACACTGACAATTCACGCCACGCGACTAATATCCATCAATATATAACCTATGAGCTCGTACTTCTCAAAGAAGGATGTTAAGTAAGAGAATAAATTCTCTGCCACCAAACAAATATATATATGAAATAGAAATCGATCAGCACAAAATAAAATCCAATGTCAGACATACATCCATTTACAAGTCCGTTCTAGGTCTGAACGAAACCGGAGACACCTTATTCCTTGTTCCATATGTCCAATACGGAAGAGAGGCTCTCTTATATCCGGAAAATCAACAAGTACGTCCGGACAACTACCACTGTAACCCTCTTAAGGTAGCAACTCCAATTGAATGCATCAGTAGTCATTCATTCGATGTGCAGATCGTCGGTCTTCAATCACCGTCATCAAATCTTCGACTTCCAATCGTCGTATAATTATTTGAAATGAGATTTAACTCGGACTTTTCAACTAATTACCGAATATATATAATTTAAATCATTCCTTTTCATTCCATATCGTTTATAATAATTTATAACGATTTATCGCTATTTTTATTTATTTAAAAATAGCCATTTTCAATTTAACGACGGTTCGGGTCATTACATGGCCTTGGCGCTGTTTTCATCAAAATTTTATTTACACATTTCTCAAAATCTAACCGTTGGATCTTAGCGAATTTTATATCGTTGGAAAGATCTTTCCAAAACGAACCCAACGGTTCCAGTTTTGGGAAGATCTGATGGTCGGATCTTTCGGTATAATCGTTTGGAGTTACGATTTCAAAACGCGAACCACAACAGTGCGATTCGTTTTATTTTATTTTATATTTATATAAATATAAATCGTTCAACGATTCCACACCATTTTCAATTCAACATTGATTTCTTTTGTATATGAAATCATATATTACATTAAAAATGAAAATTTTAATGTTAATACAATTTCTTCCAACATTGAATCATTTATATGATCCATATATTACATAAAAATGTAATTTGTTTCATCATTCATCTATTATATTAAAATTGTAATCTTTTTATTCATCCCTTTATTACATTGAAAAATGTAATCTTTTATTCATTCTTTTATAAAATGTAATCTTTTATTCATTCTTTTATTAAATGTAATCTTTTATTCATTCTTTTATAAAATGTAATCTTTTATTCTTTCATGAAAGAAATGTAATTTTTAATGTTTCATTTACATTAGAAATGATATTTTTAATGTAAACATTTTTATTGCTGCAACGGCTATTTTCTATAAAGTTCATTTACATAAAAATGTAAATCTCAATGTAAACCATTTTCATTGTAGCAATGTTTATTTTTAATCTTGTCTTACACTAAAAATGTATATTTCAATATAAATACATTTCTATTTAACAAATGACTATTTTTAATGTTGCATTACATTAAAAATGTATATTTCAATATCGAAACATTTTTTATTTCAAAATGTTTATTTTTAATGTTGCATTGCATTAAAAATGTACATTTCAATATCAAAACAATTTTTATTTCAAAATGTTTATTTTCAACGTTGCATTACATTAAAAAATGTAAATTCCCAATGTAAATACATTTTTATACAACAATGTTGTATTTTAATGTTTTCATATACATTAAAATGAAAAATTCCAATGTAAATATATTTTATATAACAATGTTTATTTTAATGTTTCTTACATTAAAAATGTAAATCCCCAATGTAATACATTTCTATATCAAAATGTTTATTTTAATGTTTCATATACATTAAAATGTAAATCTCCAATGTAATACATTTCTACATCAAAATGTTTATTTTAATGTTTCATATACATTAAAATGTAAATCTAATGTAAATATTTTTTTTAATGTTTTATTTACATTAAAAATGTAAATACCAATGTCAATATATTTTTATATCAAAATGTTTATTTTTATGTTTTATGTACATTAAAATCTAAATTTCAAATGTAAATACATTTTTATTTAACAAATGACCATTTTTTATTTACAACAAAAACATGAATTTTATGTTGACATATAATGATCACTTTCATATATATATATATATTAAAATTATAATTTTCATATTATTTAAACAATTAACATACACTAACATGAATATTTCAGAAAATTTCGGCAGCATAACGGCAGGGTAATTAAAACCGGCACTGTCCCGATGTACGGCTCCTCTCACCACCTTAGGCCTCGCGACGTTTACAAGGGGTTTAATTTCCTAATACATTTTTCTAGGTAACCTATTGCCACAATATCAACCAATTTCATTTCAACCACAATCAAACACCAAAAATCAACCAATTCCACATCACAATACAATCAAGTCGTCCATGGTCTGTGGATGACGGGGGTCGGGAGTTTCTAAACTCCGTCTGCATCCTAATATAATTTTATTTAATTAATTCAGATTCAGAAACCTCACTTTGCTTTTATTTTTCTTCTAAAATTGTAGAATGCTCCAAAACTTCTGCAGTCTCTTCTAAAGTGTAGATCTCGGTTTTACGGTTCCAATGTTTCCTTTTTCATCGAATTTCGTTATCGTATGGCGAAGAAATGATTTTACGAAGGTTGTAAACAATTTAAATAAAATAAATAAATAAATTTATTAATAAACAACCTTCTTCCTCCTCAAATTCTATGTCGTCGGTCAAACCCAATTCTTCAAATCCTAGGGTTTTCGTTTCCAACCGCCATCAACCTCCTGCGCCTGATCGGACTACACCCCAACGTCGACCTTCGAACAAGCTTAGTGCGCCTCCCCCTTATGCCCAGTTCGATCGCCCTAACAGGCACGGCGGCGGTGAAAAGTCGACGACTTTGGAGGATCGGTTCTCCTTCCTTGCTCCACTATAAATCCCCAAATCCGTATGGATTTAAAGATCAAGCGATCCTCTACCGAATTGTCTTCAGGGTCGATATATTTCGTTGAATGAATTTGGAGAAATTGGGAATTTTAATTCGGTTCGAATACGGCCATTGATCAATGAAGAAGGCGGCGCTGTATATTAGGATTACGGTTATACGCTATACGCCGTATATATACGTATTTCTATTTTTATTTTTATTTCATTTTGATTCCATTTAATTACAATATAATTCCTATATCGCTCCTAACTCCAAATCAAACCCAACAAGTGTTGCCCCTAGTTAAATACCCCCATTCGGACACAATGGGATATGTCCCGTAAGCCAATTCAGTTGTTTCGATAAGTTTTTCTTTAGATTTAAATATAAAATATTTAATTATTTAACTTTGATCGTACATTTTAATTTACCGGGACCACATACTAACTCCAAAATTCCCAAAAAATAAATTTAGCTATGTTTTGACGATACGGTCCTAATAAAATTTACTTCATCGAATTTGGAGACCGTTTGAAAAATAGCCATTTTCTGGTCGATTGAAATTGAGGGAAATTCTCAAAACACATTTTCTTTTGCCACGCTCACATATTAATTCCAAAAATTATGAAAATTCGAATCCTGCAATAATTTGACATTCCGGATCCAACCAGGGTGGTTTCGCCGAAAACGAAGGTCGTTTGCAAAATGGCTGTTTATACGGGCTATATATTATATTAAATTCCATAGCGACTATTCTGAATATTCAACTAGCTATAACTTTTTATTCCCTCTATGAAATTTCAATTTTTCGGATTCGTTGGAAAGATATTTTTTAACAGATTTAAATATTTTTCACCAAAATCTGATATGTTTTGAATCCTGTACATTTAGTCAAAGTTCGAACTCAAATTTTCAAACTGCCGCGCTATTTCTAACTCCTTTTAAAATTAAGATAAATATGTTCGTTCTAACTTCGTTTAAATAAATTTTTAATCGTTATTACTTAAATAAATTATTTTAACTGTTCAAAATTCAATAAAATAGCCAAAATAAAAATTTTAAATTGGCTCTGATTTTCCGGGTTGTTTCTTACTGCTACGAGACACTTGCTAGTTAGTGTCATTATATTGGTAAGTATGTATTTACTATTATATTTTATTTGTTCCACTTTGAGGTAATTTATCGTGAGCTCTGATATATTCATCTTTTCTTTCCTATACGATACCTGACATACCGAATCAGGTTTCAGTAGATTTGGATTTTCGACAAAAAATCGGGTCTATCGAAATACGGCTTGTTACACCCGGAACCTCTTCGGGTCAGGTAGACTTGACCCGCCCTAAGACCCAACGAAATTGTGTACGAATATATACAATTTTATTTCTCTATATTTTTTACTAAATGATAAATTAAATACAACTAATAATGTATTTGCAATGATAAGAGAATATAACAAAATGAATTATACGATTATAGTTCAAAACGTATTCATTTGTTATTGTGTAATTATCATTGATGCAACTAAATACTATAAAAAAATTATAGCTCATTTATTGAAAATATATAGTAGACATGTTATGACCACGTATATGTAAAAAGATTGACTAATAAACATTATAATTATAAAGCAGTTCAATAATGTTTCACTAATGCGGACAGGGATGGACCGGATTAGTTGTGCCCCAAACCCGACCCTAGACCCAGACCTTCCAAAGAGGGTTGCGGGTCTACTCCGTCACGAAGACCCAATGGGATGAGTTTTAATGGGCCAAAATAGGGGTAGGTCAATCGGATTTGGACTCTAGACCCGCTCCAATGCCATCTTTATATAAAAATAATACCCAGTTACTGTAAACAATACTGTAACATGACAGAACTGATACCAATTAAAGTATAAAACTAACAACCAGTTATTATAAATAATACATCAACATAACAAAACTAATGTAAATATGGGTATAAATTGATACACACTTAATGTTAACATAACAACATAGCACAATTAATACCAGTCAAGGTACAAACTGATATCCTACCACTGAAAACAATACAAAAACAAAATATAATCAATACTAGTGAGCATAAAAAACCGAGACCCTGTTACACCAACAACACAAAAAATGTTTATAAAAAAACAAACAACATATAACCCACAACAATCAGCTAAAAACAATACAATATAAAGAATTTCAATTACAAATATAAAAGATTGAACGCATTTCCAATATAACCCATACCAATGTACTTACATATCCAAATTCAATTGAATAAGATCTGAAAATACTTATAAGACCTAATACAATTCTAAAAAATTCATGTCTTATTCGAAACTTGAAAATTCGCTTGTTATGCCCATATTGTTTGCATGCACCGCATCTATTATTTAGTTTTAAAGAATGAGAACCTACCTTTTCGATTGTAAAATGTAACACCCCATATTTCTATTAATAACAATGTTCACAAATTAAAGAATAACTCATCTCAGACGTGAGAATTGTGGGAAACGGTTGCGCCATTGTGTTCGTTTCGGAATTCTGGTTGAAATAGAGTCCGAGTTTGCGTGATTTGGACTTCGTATGAAGGAGATATGGCCATCGGAAGTTTCAGAAAATTCAAAATAGATTTCAGAAAATTCAAAATTCGAAGTCAAACAGGCTAGGCGGGAAATTTCCCGCCCAGCACCCCAGGTCGACTGGGGAGTCGACACCCCCCCAGGTCGATTGGGGAGTCGACCTGGTCCAGGCGGCTAGGGTTTGACTGAGCCCAATCTTGAGCTGCTGATGTGTCTTTAGGGCTGAGTTGGCAAATTAAACGATTCAGGTTAGTTCTGAGTTGATCTGATGGCCTAAATAAATCCTAAACTCTATAAATACCTAGGTAGTCTCTCACTCTAATTCACATGAAAGATAGAATAGCCACCGTCATACCGCCGCCATGGAACTCAGTGTAGCCGCCGCCAACTAGGAAGGAAGAAAGCTAATCAAAACCCTAATTCTACTCAACTCTAAAGCAAATCAAGACTCTCTTTCTTCTCTAATTGTGAGTATGATGATTTTAACAAGATAATTGCAAACTAATTAGATTAAGTTGTGATATGGATCATAAGAAAATGATGTGAATTGTCATATATGTTGTTGTAAACCTTATGCTATCATGTATGTTGTAAATCCTATGTTATGTGATGATGATATCCTATATGTTGTAAATCATGCTATGATGATATTGGTTGAAATTTTCTATGCTAAGTTGTGATAAATCATACATGTTATAAAGTCATGATGTTATTTTCTATGCTAATTAGTTCATGTTAATCAAATCAAAATGTTTGGGCTACGTTGATCTATATGACAAATCATGTATGCAAGTTTAGATTGATTAGTGAAGATTATGAACATATGCCATGACATCTATTTAGACCTAGAATTATGACATCTAGAATTATGCTATGACATATGTGAATTCTATGTGTTAGATGCTAGTTCACACCATCATTATGTCGCCTAAACCACATATGCAAGTCCATACATGAATTTGGATTATGATCATATTATGTGAATTGTGACATTTTACCAAACAAGTTGACACCTTTAGATCCATGACATGTGTAGTTTCATGCAAGTTTCACCCCTATTATGATTAGGTCTATTTTATTTGTCTATATGTTGTGATAATTTATCTTTGTGCTATGACTTAGACTATTCGAGTCTAACGTATATTCTGCGTTGAATAAACGAACGTATAACGTGGGGTAGGGGTAATATTAAGGATTTAATATTAAGAAATTGGGGTGCAATTGATATGATTTTGCATACCCTAAGTGGATGGCCATAATTGAGTCAATTATGGACATCATTAAAATTGGAAGTAATTAATGATTTGAATAGGGATAAATTTAAAACTGGGGTAAAAGATTATAAGTGATAATCAATGCTTAGGACACGAGGTTGGACTCGTTTGTGACGTAAACCTGCCCGGACCCGACCGGCAAATCCAGTAGTCACAAATGTCAGCCCAATGTGAGAGGTCCTAGGCCCAAACTAAAGCATAACAGTTGTAAAGACACGAGGTTAGACTCTTTTATGGTGTAAGACTGCCCGGACCCGCCCGGCGAATCCAGCTGCCATAAATGTCAGTCTAATGTGAGAGGTCTTTATAAGGTTATGGCCTGAATGAATTAAGAAATACTTAACCAGATAAACATGTAAGGTGGGACATGGGGGTTAAGTAGGTGCCTTGGGTGGCATGAGGATCTAGTGAGTGCCTTTAGTGGCATTTGAAATACGATTAGTAAGACTTAACCAAACACACATGTAAATGAACATGACTAAGAGGGTTAAGTGGGATATACTAGTGGGGACAAGCTTAGGTGGATAGCTTGTGGGGGCCCATTTCAACCAGTAACCCAAACGTATCTTTGTGGGCTCGACCAAAGTCGAGGACGGGACATGCATATCGGGTTTGACTATAAGAGGCCAAACGGGGTAGCGGTGGCAACGCAAGTCCAACGGGTTTCATATGCGTGTGTGGACCCGGGATGGTAGGTAAGACGTTGTTGCATCGTGTAGGTATAAGCCGTGCATTCTCAAGCTGTATCGGGTTGCCACTTTAGGGGAGTGATACACCCCACTGTGGGGCCAGCACGGGTATCTACGAGTAGGGAGCCGATCGAAAGTGGGTAGTGGGGTACACCTAGTGGAGATAGGGGCAGGCGGCACCTATGTAGTCAGCCAGGGGTACATGGAGCTATTTATATAATTCCGAAGTGGAGCAAGTGGGATCAACCTTTAGAGTGACTGGTGTGGTGCAGTGTAGTAATTATTCGTTAGTATTAGGTGTGCCTTTAACGTTACCTTTATCTGTTCTTCCATACCCAATAGTTCATAGACATTTCCTTGTGTTCCAGCTTGTGCCTTAGTCTAGTTATTTTGATAATAGTATTGTTAGAATTATCATACTCGCCAGACTTTATGTCTGACCCCCTCTATTTCTATCTTTTTCCCCCACCAGGTCCTCAGGGTGGGCCCAGCTCTAGTGGAGTTTGATTGGATTGCTTTATCCCTTGGGAAAGCTTGGACCGCTGAAGTAAAGTCCAGCTTGTTATCTTCTTTAATGGCTATTTATGTAATGGGATTATGTATTTTGTTTTATCAAGATGGATATTGTACTTGACTCTGATTTATGGTTTTATGATGTAACAAACATGTTTAATTTCCGTTGCAATAAAATAAAGTTTTAAATTTCCATGTACTACTTATTATCTGTCTTGTTGTTATTTTTCTGTTCTATATTCACTTAAAACCTCCATGGAAGTTAATGCATTCCCTTTGTGAGTGACATTAATGGACGTGGGGTGTTACACGTGGTATCAGAGCTTAAGGTTACCAGAACAGATAATTTTTTTAGAAAAACTATTTTTGTAAAGTATTTTCAAAAACATGTTTTGATGAGTAATTTAAAGAGGAAAGTTTTTAAGAAAAACATAATCCCCAATAGCCATATATCATTATCTTTCGAATTCTCCATTTTGAATCTTTCCTTTTTCGTTTCAGCATGGCTGAAGATCTTAACCTTCCGGATGGTGTAACGATACCAGGATGGTATAGGAGGTTATTAGAGGCAATGGCCGCTGCAGGTCCAGCCAATGTTCCTCCACCACCAGTTGCACCCGCTCCTCCTCCTCGCGTAGATACTTTTGCAAAGACGTGCAAGGAATTTAAGGCTATGGGTGGAAAACCTTTTCAAGGGTCAGAAACGTTTGTGGAAGCTAGAGATTGGCTTAAGGAGGTGGAAGAATTGCTAGAAATCTTTGAAGTAGAAGAAGGGAGGAAAGTCAAATTAGCAGCTTGGTTAATGAAGGGAGAGGCCTCGTTTTGGTGGGAAGTCACTATTGGGGAGCGTCATGTTGATTCTTGGGCGGATTTCAGACGTAGGTTTGAGGCAAAGTTTCTCTCAAGGGCAGAAGAGAATCTATATATGGAAAGGTTCTTGACATTAAAGCAAGGAAGCTCATCAGTGAAAGAGTACATCAACAAATTAATCAGTTAGCAAGGTTTGTCTTGGACTTAATGAACACGCCGGAGAAGAAGGCTCTGAGGTTCGTTAATGGCTTGAATGAGCCGTTGCAAGGGTTGGCTATGACCCACATCCCTATGGGGGCCACCTTTGAGAAGCTAGTAGACATGGCACTCATGCACGAGGAGAAAGGCGCTAATGCTAATAAGGCACCCGAGAAGAAAGGGGATCAGAAGAAACCACAACAACAAAACAAGAAGGGTGGTAAAGACAATAACTGTAACAACCCTGGATTTTGGGGCCAATTTAAAATTTAAATTTAGTAATTTTAATGAGGTTTTTGATATTTAAAATAGTTTATTTAAAATAATAATGATTAAGGATTGATTTAAATCGAAGTCAGATTGAATAATTTAATTTTAATTATAAAAAGAGTTAGAAACAACGCGGTAGTTTGAAAAGTCAAACTTGAATGTTGACTGACCGTACAGGATGCAAAATTTAACGGATTTTGGTGAAACCAAAAATATTAGAATCTCTTTAAAAATATCTTTCTAACGAATCTGAAAAATCGAAATTTCATAACGGGAATCAAAAGTTATGCTCAGTTTAAAATTTAGAAAGGTCGCTATGAAATATATAAAGGTCAAAAATGCCACTTTTTGCATATGAAGGAACTTGGACTCGAAACCACTTCCATTGAGTTCAGAATGACGTTTCTGCATTGAAAAACAGTAAACACTTATATATTTTGAGTTTCGGGATTTATTTGTTTAAAAATGTATTTTTAATATTAAATATATTGGCCTTAAAAATAGTCATTTTTCAAACAACCTCTGTTTTCGATGAAACCACTTTTGTTGGAACCGGAATGTCAAATTATAGCTAGATTTCAATTTTCAGAATTTTTCGGATTAATATGTGAGCATGGCAAAAGAAAATGTGTTTTGACTATTTCAGTTAAATTTAAACGCCTTAAAAATAGCCATTTTTCAAACAGTCTCAGAATTCAACGAAAATAATTTTGTTGGATTCGTATCGTCATAAGAAAGCTAAAAATATTTTCCTTGGAATTTTCTAAGGTCCTATGTGGCCCCGGCATATTTAAATGTACGGTCAATATTTAATTAATTAATTTTTAATGGGATTTTAAATAAAAAAACGCTACAGACATCAGAATTGGGGTCCGAGACATAGCTTATTGCGTTCAGAAGGTCTCAAAACGTTAAGATCACAGTAAGCAGGCCCAAATCGGAGACAGTCCGAAAATCCACCTTTTAAGCACGAATTTCGAGATTGAAATATTATTAAATAATAAAAAAAAAACCTAACCCTAATTTCAATGGCCAGCCGCCGCCCTCTATTCGATGGCCAGAATTGTCCGATTTTCAAACCTCAATAACTTTCAATCCGTTCAACGAAATTCAGCAAATCATATACCAAATCGAAGAGAATTCAGAGGGCTTCGAATCCATACGGTTAAGATCGGGTTTTGGTTCACGGATTTTGCGAATTTTGAGCTAGAAGGCGTTGTGTTTTGATGGGTCTTGCGGGTGGTAGAGGGGGCCAAGCTCCATGGGGTTGGTGGCGCTGGGAGGAGGTGGCGCGGGCTTCGAGGTGAGGGTCTCCGATCGGGGTACGGTGGCTCGGGTGGTGGTGCGTTTTGGTGAAAGAGGGAGCGACGTTGGGTTCCAAGTAACGAACGAAGAGGAAGGAGGATTAAGGGGTAATTACTTAATTAGTTAATTATTTAATTTATTATTTAAAACTTCAAACTTTAAACATTCGTATCTCTCTCATACGAGGTCCGTTTCACGAACCGTAAGTTGCGCTGGAATCAGAAAAATGAGATCTTCGCGATGGCGCAGACCAGACCTGAAACGTGGACTGTTGAAATTTCAGCAATTTTTGAATGCGAATGGGGTTTCAGAATGAAACCAAAGTGAGATTCTATTTTTTTTATATAATTAATTTTATTTAATTATATTATCATTATATAAAACGAATGTTGTATGGATTAAATTGTTGTATGGTGGGAATTGATGTTTGTGGCCTGTATTGTTATTGACGTGTTGTATGATTGGTGTTGGAATTGATTATGGGAATTATTATTCTATGTCAAGTAGAAAGATTATAATAAAAAGTTTAATCTTTTGTTTTGATTTATAAATAAAGTTTAATCTTTTATCATGATTTACAAATCAAAGTTTTGATTTTCATTTTGAAATGAATAACATCAATAAAGATTCGATCTTTATTTTTTATTTATTAAAATGAATCTTTGTGTTATTTATAAAACATGAAATCTTTTTGTTTATTTATAAAGATGAAACCTTTTTTTTAGTTTATTCATAAAGACCAATTCTTTGTTTTTAATTATAAAGGATGAGATTTTGTTTTGGTTACAAAAGAACAAATCTTTGATTTTGTTTATAAAGATCCAATCTTTATTTTTATTTATAAAGATTAAAACTTTATTTTTATTTATAAAAATTGAACCTTTGGTTTTGTTAACAAAAAACTACAACTTTGATTTTGTTTGCAAGGATTACAACTTTGATTTCGGTTACAAAAGTTACAACTTTGTTTTTGATTATAAAAGGCTATATCTTTGTTTTTGTCTATAAAGATTAAAACTTTGTTTTTGTGTATAAGAGGCTAAATCTTTGTTTTGATTATAAAGATTACATCTTTATTTTGAAACGATTAAAACTAATAAAGTTTTGTTCTTTATTTTGAAAGGATTAAAATAAGTTTTGATCTTTATTTTTGAATAATTAAAGTTTTGATTTTTGTTCTTGAAATAAAAGATTTTATTTTTATTTTAAATTAGTTAAAAGAAATGTGTTGCAACATAAGTGTCATGTTATTATCATCTTGTTCAACATGAAAATTTGACATCGAATAGTTGAAACTTGAAATATGTGAACATGCCAAATTGTGTATGTTATGTATGTTTCTATTTAAGCACATGTATACATTGCCATTTACAAGTGACCTGACTTGTTTATGTGATTGGACGACCAATTTTCACACATCGTCCAGAAGCACAATTTATTTTGTTCGAACTTGTGTTGGTTGAAACCCCACACGGGTCAGGGGTTGACATTTGAATACATGTCACCCTTGTGGTTAATTAGAAATGCACTTTGGCTGTTAATGGATGTTTGATAATTGTTATGAGGTAAATGAATAAAATCCGTATAATTGAATTATATGGAAATGGTGGGGGTCTCATTCCAATTTTGACTGAAAGAAATAATTTTCATTTATTGTTCAATTAATGGAATTAATTGACGCTTGAATTAAGGAAACTAAATTTCTATTATTTAGAAAGTTTTAATGAAATATTAAATTAGTAAAATTACATTCCAAATATAACAAGAAGATTTGAATTGAAAAGCTTTCGTTTTTATGTTAACACTAAATTTAAAAGATGTGATTTCAAAATTTAACATAAATGGATTGATTGGAAAAGATTACGTTTAATGCTGGAATGGTAGGTTTTGATATCGTAATTAAAACCATTTTTGAAGTAATTATTATCATATTATAATAATATGGAAAGATCGATATTTATTGAAAATTGGAAAGGCAATATAAAGTATATTTCAATGTAAAGTTATACTTTGGAACATATGATATTTTAGAAGTTAGATATTTTTAAAATATGAAATACTTTAAAATAATATTTTTAGAAAATAATTATAATTATAATTGTTCTTGGACACGAGGTTAGGTCATGTTCATGGCGGAAGTCTGCCCGGAACCAACCGGCATATCCAGCAGCCATAAATGTTGGGCCTAATGTGAGAGGTCCAAGTACACGAATACAAATTGGGATTGACTCGAGGTTAAGCCCAACTGTGGAATAAGTCTGCCCGGACCCAACCGACATATCCAGCATCCACAAGTTGTAGGCCTAATGTGAGAAGTCTGGCCCATTATAAAACATAAATGGATAATATAACGAATTGGATTATTTAATCCATTTTAAATAGAAACATCATTTTAACCTGAATAAGTTTAATAACTTATATTATCCATTTTATAATGAATATTAAAAGAGTTAATTTCAAAATTAATATTTTGAAAATAATGTTTTAATATGAGAAATGATATTTTGATCAGAATAAATGGTTTATTTATTTTAAAATAAATAAAAGGAATTAAAAATGGTTTTATTATAACCACGGATTTACAATGAAATTTGAATTTGGGTTTATCGTGAATTATGTTTTAAATAACATTTATTCTTTAACCCGGATTAATGAGGGGATTAATTTCCTAATTTTTGATTAATTATTTAATAATGACTTTGGAAGGTTAAAACGAAATAAGGTTTTAATTAAAACTTTAATTAGATTGGAGAGGAATTAAGTAAATAAAATTGCTGAATTAAGGATCGAAAATGGAGTTCCACCAGTTTAACTCCATGCGTTAATTAAATCTTTAATTAGATTTAAATGGGTAATGGAAATTAAGTTTACCTGAACCAATTGGGATAAAAGATCGGGATGGGGATTAATTAATTTATAATTATTTCGATAAGGCGTAAATTCCGATTAGATTGGATAAACCATAATTTGGTTTAATATGGATAAATAAAGATTAAATTAAAAAGATCATTTTGGTTTTGCATTGAAAGAGATAAGAATTATTATTTTTGTTTGGCATTAAAAGAATAGCAAAATTATTATTTTTGTTACATTGAAATTAAACAAACAAAAATATTTTCAATTGTACAGAAATGAAGTTGACACCAAAATATATTGCATTTTTGGTCAGGAGTTGAATGACACAAAAATACTCATTTTTGTTAAATTATAAGTGACGTACAAAAATATTCATTTTTGTTGTAATTGGAATGACACACAAAATATACATTTTGTGTATATGATATGTATGGAAAATTGAAAAAAAAATAAAAGAAAAACATTGTTGGGTGTCATGATATATATCAATATTTGATATAAATGAGGATATTTGTCGTCAGCAAGATGAAGTGTAATAAAATACATTTCGTTACACATTATAAAAATATCGATAGGTTGTGAAACAAAACATTCGTTGTTTGTTGTGTTAATTTCGTTAATGAAATGGAATTTAATTATTGTTTTTATATAAATAAAAACAAAGATTGATCGTTACAAATTACTAATAACGATATGAAATGATTTCCAACTTATATATATACGAGAATTATTTGGAAAGTCCGAGTCTATCTCATTCCAACTAATTTGAATGACGTTTAAAATTCAAGAGTTGAAGACGGCGATCGAAGACCGACGATCTTCACATCGAATGGACGACGACTGCTGATGCCCGTGATGGGAGTAGCTACCTTGAAGGGGCTACAGTGGTGGCCGTCCGGACGTAGTGTTGATTTGTACGGATTTGACTTTCGCTCAGACCCAGAGCATAAGTTTATAAATGGTTTGTGTGTCCGACATCGTACTCCGTTAAATATCATGTTATTGATTCTCTGTTAATATATAAATGATTGGTGGTGAAGAATTTATTCTTTGCTTAACACCCGTTTATATATTGACGGATGATCAATGGTACGGTATGGAGCGACAGTGTGGCATACGAAGATGCAATGATCAAGGTTTCTTGTTGAAAAGAAGAACCTTGTGGGATGATCAAAGCATAGCCTGTTTAGGCATAGCTTTGTGTATAGCGTGACTTCGCGAGCCTCACACACCGGCGGAGTCTAAAACGGGAGAAGGGAACGCAGGGAGAGCAGCACGTTTCTTTCTAGCTAGAAGTAGTGTCGGTGCTTAAACTGGTTGATATTTACTTATGTGGATGATGGAATGAGGCGCCTCGGATGATAGGTCCTATAGGACTGGGAAACGTGTGTTCAGGAATTGCCAATCCACGAAGCTGTATGTGTGGACCGGCCCTGCAGGATCCAAGGGTTAACTGCGGGGAATCCTGAGACATTAGCTAGAGTGTCTCGAATCGGTAAGGAGCTCCTCCCTAGCCTTGACTCATGATGGAAACCCAATTTCTAATACGACCTCATGCGGTTTTGATTGTATTACTAGTATGGAGGCATAGTAGTATGGGATACTATTCTTCCTAGGATTGATACATTTACTTTGAAATGTTTTTGAAACATATATACACTAATAATAATATCAAAATTCGTTTTTATCGTATCAAGCATTTTTGACCATTATAAGGTAAAACCCTATCCTCCGGTTTGCGTTGCATTGTGTGATGGGACTTGGGTCTTATGATGGTTTCATTTTTCTAAAAAGCATTGCGTTGTTTTACGATTTACTTTAACTTATGCACAACTCCATTGGAGTAAACCCGTTCCGCGTTAGCGGCGTGGTCCTTGGATTTGTCTTATTGTTACTAGTGAAATTAGTTAAGAATTCTCACACCAGTCCTTGTTTGGCATGCCTGGTAATAGGATGCAGCATGATGGGGGGTTCTCGCTTCGCGGTTTGGTGGCGAACGGGAGACTCTTACCCCCACATGTCCCTGATTAGGGTTGGTAGGCTACGGCCGGGGGATCCCGAAAGGGTCGCCGTAAAACAAGGTGTCTGGGGTACAACTGTAAGCCACGGTGGGTTTTACCTGCTATACTGGAGGATGAAGGGATTTTGCAAAGCCTACCGGATTTCGCGGTACTCGTTATAGTTGGTATCAGAGCTTTGGTTAGCTCAAATCTTTGGGGTACAACTCGTTAGAACTAAATAAAAGACTCATCAGAGATTGGATTAGTAATATCCAATAAGAATACTCATTAGAGATAGGATCAGCAGTATCCTAGAATGAGAAAACTCATTAGAGATGGGGTTAGTAATGCCCTAGAATGAGTTGAGAGTAACAAGAATATAATATACGTATTTGTAATTATAATCTATTTTAGAAAATATGATTTTGAATGGATAAAAGATTATATATTTGAAAGTTAATCAACTATAAAATTATTTAAACCAATAAGAGTGGGAAAATGGAGTAGGATAATTAAACACTTTTAGCTTCGTTTCTTTTCGAGGACGAAAAGTTCTTAAGTGGGGGAGACTGTAACAACCCTAAATTTTGGGGCCAATTTAAAATTTAAATTTAATAATTTTAATGAGGTTTTTGATATTTAAAATATTTTATTTAAAATAATAATGATTAAGGATTGATTTAAATCGAAGTCAGAATGAATAATTTAATTTTAATAATAAAAAGAGTTAGAAACAACGCGGTAGTTTGAAAAGTCAAACTTGAACGTTGACTGACCGTACAGAATGCAAAATTTAACGGATTTTAGTGAAACCAAAAATATTAGAATCTCTTTAAAAATATCTTTCTAACGAATCTGAAAAATCGAAATTTAATAACGGGAATCAAAAGTTATGCTCAGTTTAAAATTTAGAAAGGTCGCTATGAAATATATAAAGGTCAAAAATGCCACTTTTTGCATATGAAGGAACTTGGACTCGAAACCACTTCCATTGAGTTCAGAATGACGTTTCTGCATTGAAAAACAGTAAACACTTATATATTTTGAGTTTCAGGATTTATTTGTTTAAAAATATATTTTTAATATTAAATATATTGGCCTTAAAAATAGTCATTTTTTAAACGACCTCTGTTTTCGACGAAACCACTTTTGGTGGAACCGGAATGTCAAATTATATCTAGATTTCAATTTTCAGAATTTTTCGAATTAATATGTGAGCATGGCAAAAGAAAATGTGTTTTGACTATTTCAGTTAAATTTAAACGCCTTAAAAATAGCCATTTTTCAAACAGTCTCAGAATTCGATGAAAATAATTTTGTTGGATTCGTATCGTCATAAGAAAGCTAAAAATATTTTTCTTGGAATTTTCTGAGGTCATATGTGGCCCCGGCATATTTAAATGTACGGTCAATATTTAATTAATTAATTTTTAATGGGATTTTAAATGAAAAACGCTACAGACATCAGAATTGGGGCCGAGACATAGCCCATTGCGTTCAGAAGGCCTCAAAACGTTAAGATCGACAGTAAGCAGGCCCAAATCGGAGACAGTCCGAAAATCCACCTTTTAAGCACGAATTTCGAGACTGAAATATTATTAAATAAAAAAAACCTAACCCTAATTTCAATGGCTAGCCGCCGCCCTCTATTCGATGGCCAGAATTGTCCGATTTTCAAACCTCAATAACTTTCAATCCGTTCAACGAAATTCAGCAAATCATATACCAAATCGAAGAGAATTCAGAGGGCTTCGAATCCATACGGTTAAGATTGGGTTTTGGTTCACGGATTTTGCGAATTTTGAGCTAGAAGGCACTGCGTTTTGATGGGTCTCGCGGGTGGTAGAGGGGGCCGAGCTCCATGGGGTTGGTGGCGCTGGGAGGAGGTGGCGCGGGCTTCGAGGTGAGGGTCTCCGATCGGGGTACGGTGGCTCGGGTGGTGGTGCGTTTTGGTGAAAGAGGGAGCGACGTTGGGTTCCAAGTAACGAACGAAGAGGAAGGAGGATTAAGGGGTAATTACTTAATTAGTTAATTATTTAATTTATTATTTAAAAGTTCAAACTTTAATTAGTTAATTACTTAATAGGTGGGAATTGATGTTTGTGGCCTGTATTGTTATTGACGTGTTGTATGATTGGTGTTGGAATTGATTATGGGAATTATTATTCGATGTCAAGTAGAAAGATTATAATAAAAAGTTTAATCTTTTGTTTTGATTTATAAATAAAGTTTAATCTTTTATCATGATTTACAAATCAAAGTTTTGATTTTCATTTTGAAATGAATAACATCAATAAAGATTCGATCTTTATTTTTTATTTATTAAAATGAATCTTTGTGTTATTTATAAAACATGAAATCTTTTTGTTTATTTATAAAGATGAAACCTTTTTTTTATTCATAAAGACCAATTCTTTGTTTTTAATTATAAAGGATGAGATTTTGTTTTGGTTACAAAAGAACAAATCTTTGATTTTGTTTATAAAGAACTAATCTTTATTTTTATTTATAAAGATTAAAACTTTATTTTTATTTATAAAAATTGAACCTTTGGTTTTGTTAACAAAAAACTACAACTTTGATTTTGTTTGCAAGGATTACAACTTTGATTTCGGTTACAAAAATTACAACTTTGTTTTTTATTATAAAAGGCTAAATCTTTGTTTTTGTCTATAAAGATTAAAACTTTGTTTTTGTGTATAAGAGGCTAAATCTTTGTTTTGATTATAAAGATTACATCTTTATTTTGAAACGATTAAAACTAATAAAGTTTTGTTCTTTATTTTGAAAGGATTAAAATAAGTTTTGATCTTTATTTTTGAATAATTAAAGTTTTGAATTTTGTTCTTGAAATAAAAGATTTTATTTTTATTTTAAATTAGTTAAAAGAAATGTGTTGCAACATAAGTGTCATGTTATTATCATCTTGTTCAACATGAAAATTTGACATCGAATAGTTGAAACTTGAAATATGAGAACATGCCAAATTGTGTATGTTATGTATGTTTCTATTTAAGCACATGTATACACTGCCATTTACAAGTGACCTGACTTGTTTATGTGATTGGACGACCAATTTTCACACATCGTCCAGAAGCACAGTTTATTTTATTCGAACTTGTGTTGGTTGAAACCCCACACGGGTCAGGGGTTGACATTCGAATACACCACTACACCAAAACCTTAATATACCAACACTTTTATTTTTTGATTGCCAACACATTTTCCAGTTGGCATACAGTAACACTTATAACCACCACTAAGCATAAAAGTGTTACTAAAAATAAATAAAAACTCTTTTTAATCTCTCCATTAGGATCCCAGCGCATATAAGTGTTAGCAGACTTGTACTATTGGCAATAGCGGGGACATAATGGTAAATTGGTGCTTAAGTTCTGCGTTTACTTGGACCTAACGCTTATTTTTACTTTTGGCTGCAAAAAATGAAACTCAGAACAATGGGATCAAGATCTATACATTTTCACTCTTTCGTGCGTTTTCCTCTCGTCCAAATCACGAAAGGGCTAGGGACAATGAATGAAGCTGGAAATCCTAATCTCCAATCAAGCGGCTGAAGTGCTCGTTGTGGGCCATTTCTCGCAACACCAAGAGAAGAGGCAACACAATGCGCAAGGTTAGGAGCACAAATTGAATTAGCGACAAATTTAGAGAAGGAAGCAATTGTATCTTGCTCATCTTTCAATTGATAAGGTGCTGATTTCTTTTCATTTTTGATTTCCCTAAACCCTAATTTTGCCAATTTAAATTGGGATTTTTAATTTGATAATTAAGAGTAATTTGATTATTAAAATTTAATCTGCCTATTAGATTCAAACGAAACAAAATAAAAATAAAAACTATTTCTAATTTGTATATAATTGGAAGTTTTCAAGAACGTCTAGTCATAGACTTACAAAAGTACACATTATACGATAGCTAGATCGGTGTACATAACCATAAATTCCATCGAAAATCTTTTGTTTTCAAGTAACTTGAGTGCGCCAATACACAATCAGTAGTGATCTGCGAATGGATCTTTGATTTTAGTAACTATTAAAACCTATGAACATCGGCTCGGTGTTTCTGGAATATGCATAAATTGCTTAATATCGACATCCGTTGTCCACCTGTTTTTATGTCTGTTTTATTTTAGATTACAACCAGGCTTTGAAAACACGAGGTACTCAATTATTTTTCCTATTCACCATGATACAGACATGTGCATATATTCAGCAACATATAGCTAATTGTAGCATTCGTAGGCAATAAGTATGAGTCTGCTGACCAAGAACAATGTCTTGTATTGTGGTATATAACATGGGAAAAGTTTCAACATTTAGTAAGTTGCTACAACTTAAAAGGAAAATAATAACTTATAAAATCTCAATGTTTGTCAAGCTGCTTCAAGTTTTTATTTAATGCCCACTTATAGTTGTCTAATGTTTTGTCAGAGAGATTTCAATTAATTGGAAGGGTAATGCTTTACGGACGTATTGCATGATTTGTTCATATTTTTCTATTGAATATTTAACAATAATTTTTTGAATAATTTGCTACTAGTATTACCGTACAACGGTGGGAAAACCGACCGTTAAAATGTTCAATTTAAAATATAAAATTATTTATTAAAATTTATTTTCAATCGGATTTTAGTAAAAAATTATATCCTAATTTAATAGAATATAGAAGTAATTGAAAGAATGGAAATCCAATTAAACTGAATATTACATATAAATCAACTTAAAACTAAGAATATGCTATTAATGTATCGAATTGAATCTATCACAAACACATACATATTGTATATCTAATAGGATGGATGTAATTATCAACTTGTTTTGGTCATATGAACATCCTAGTCTTATAAACAATTGTGTATCTCAATGCTCATAAGTGATCCTTATAATTTACCAAGAACTTGGCTTAGCATCATCCATGGAAGCACAGGCAACCAGCAGGCTGCAACTAGAGTACCCAAAGCCAAGTGAGGTAATATCAACCCTTACTTATCTAGATTATGACTTATGAGGTATACTATACATCAACCCAACCTCCTAAATTTAAACCCTACAAAGTACGGTAGATTATATTTTGTTTATTATATATCATCTAAATTCTAAACTGGCTATATAACCTGAAGCATATGCCTGGTTTTGCTTCAGAAATGAAAAGGCAGAATATAATATTCCTCTAAAACTGACGTAAATATCAATTATTCAGATTTCCATTAGATTTGGATTTAAAACTAACAGGGAAGAACTGATTTGTGGAACAAGTCCACCAAAATTGAACTTCCCAACTCCGGACAGCTTTGTAAACAAACCAAATGAAAGCAGTGCACATATTTGTAGTAAATGAATATTTTTTTCGATGACACAAATTCATGACCATAAAATATATTGTCAGCGAAATGTAGTTCAGAGAACGAACTTACAGACATGTATATTCAATAATGTAAAGAAAAAATATCTGCCACTTCAAACATGCATAAGCGATATACAGGTTTGAACTGTTAAGCACTGCTTTATTAGAGAAAAAAGCCTATTTTAACAGTTTTACAAAAGTTTAAGTTCCAATCAACCGCCTCCTTCTGATCGGCTGTCGCATCCCCTTAGATCAACCACCGCCTCCCCACAGTTCGACTGTCGCCACCTTTAAACTGCTTTAAATCCGATCAGGTTTTATTCTTTCATTCCAATCTTGCGCATTTGGTGTAGTATGATTCTTGAATTGTGAACCTATTCTTTTCGGCTTATGGCATAACATTCTATCAGTCGTTTTGTTGTTTTTCTTGAATCGAATCTGTATAAGAGTTGTGTATCCCAATTCTTAACATACAGTTTCACTTCATTGAATAATCATGTTTGTTTTTTATTGCTATAGCTTACTTATTCGTTGTTATCCACCTGAAGCGAAAATATTTGCATTACATATGCACATATGAAAAAAAGAATTACAAAGTGTTCTTGTACTGAGGACATTTATTGTATTTTGATATGCTAGCCAGATTTTCTATGATCCAGTAGCTTATGCTACCTTGAAGCTAAATTCAACGTCTGCTTTCAGATAACTAAAATATTTTCCAGATAACTAATCGCCTGTTTTCCCCAAATAAAACGAAATAAAATAAGTCAAAAACCAAAATAAAAATAAGGCTGTGGTTCACAAATCGCAGTTTGGAAATCGCTTTTTGGTGGTATCCAACAGTTGCAATCTAATTTATAGACAATAGGGATGTGGAAGAAGTGTTTGAGGTATGCTTGAGGAGGAATTCATTAGGTATTTGTATAGGCTTTGTTAAGCAGCAGATTTTGATGGCAGGAAGTAGCATTGCAGATGGGGTGAAGCAGATTATAGATGTGTGTTGTAGTTCGAGCAGGTTGAAGAAGTGTTTTTTGGGTCTGGTGAAGGGTAGCTAGTTGTTTATTAAGAACTGGTAGTGGAATTATCAGCAGACAGGATTGTGTTTGGGGAAATAAAGTATCGATATGGATGTTTTGTGCTGTGATTTGGGTGTCGCGCAGGTTTTTGACGTATAGGTGGTGATGTAGTTATATATGATGTGATTGTCTGGTCACGGATTACCAGCAGGTTAATGAAGCCAGGGTGAGCAATTAATGGCAGATGAGGGTCTGGAGCGTTTGTGCAAGTTGAAGGAGGAGAAGTTATGAACAGTGATTTAAGTTAGAACTGATTACCAACACTAGCATGCCTTAGCCACTGTATACGGTTCAAAGATAGGTTCCCTTTAGTTAGCAAATAGCTGAAGTAAATAAAATCTAAGTGAGTGCTACATTTACCATATTAACTGGGGAAAAAAAATTGGTAATGAATACTTAACTGCATCAATATTGTTCATGAGTTCAATATAACCTATCATGGAAAATTAAAGTACTGCTGGTTTCTTTGGCACTCCATATGTAAAATGGTATGATAAACTAAGCAAATCAGGGGAGACTGAATGGAATAATTGCTGAATTCACTGTTGGTCCATTATATGTCACATTTTAATAATTTAATATTTTTAATTTAGATCTAACGCTAAACCCAAGGTTCACTTCAAATCAAATTTTGATTCAAAGTTTAAACTTTTTACATCATAATTGATTTCCACTTAATATCGAAGTTTATCTCTACTCAATATTGAAAAAAATTTAATTCAAAATCCTAAATAATGGTTAAATGTTAAAACTTAGAATGTAAAACTTAAACATATAATTTTAAATTTGCATTCAAATTCTTTGCTCTTATAATTTTAGGCGTTATGTCTGAAATTCAAAATAACGAGAACAAGAAAATGAAATGAACAGTATGGAGAGGGATGCAATATGTTTGAAATGCTAAAAAGCGAAGTGCACACAAAAATATAAATGTGCAGATGGTTAAGAATCCATGCAATGTAAATGCATCATCTTCTAAGAAGCAATGTAGTTCAAATGCAAAATGCAATTTTTTTGGAGTTTATTCACGCAGAACTTTTAACTAAGCAAAGTGGAACAATTATGAACTAAAGTGCACAAAATGAAAACAGAAAAACAGCCAATTTGATTATTTTCATTATTTTTTTATTAATTTTTTTTGTGAAAACACAAATGTGAATGGCAAAACAAATGCACACAACAAACAAGAGCGGATCAGTCCCAATGCATTTAATACCATATGTCGTTCTTTAAGTTTATTCAATAATTGAAGATGGAACATTTAATAGCTAGCAAGAAATTTGATAATGATGCTATTTACTATATGGTTCAAACTAAGCTTAATTTTTT
>JASFAX010002160.1:0-47176 GCA_030737875.1 Allium sativum
TAGTTTTGCTACTTGTTTTTCTTAGTCAAACAAAGCTTGATTTATGAAGTATGATTTTATATGCAAATATATATGTATATTTTGAATGATCGAAAGAAAATCTGGAATTGATTCTCGAGTTTAGTTGAATGGTAATCCAATGTATTAGGATAGTGTAATTATAGATCTTGAAGAGATATCTTGATAAGAAATGATTGAATGTAAATGTTTAATTGAATAATGATATTTGTGATATGTAATCCAAATCAAAAGTATTTATAAACGAGTTGATTGTCAATATGAAATATATTTAAAATGATATTGAATATTCAAATCAATTGTGAAATCAAAACTAAATTGATATTGAAATTAAAATTTTGAATATTTATCGACTTATGAAAATTATGACTTGAAATGTTTGAAACTTATATGACTTATATAAGTATGAGATTAATTCGAAACCCACTGATTTGGAAGATAATTGCTTGAAATAATAGTCTTATATAATAGAATTTATATGAGAATGATATGTTGCAAAAAAATGTGATTTGAAAAGAAAATCTTACATAAATTGATATTTATGTAAGTGTGATTAATGTGAAATGTGAAATGAAGTACTATATATTTAGTATGTATGTTTTCCAATTGAAGATATGGAAATTGCCTTCCTTTTGAAGACTGAAAATTGAAAATCGTAGCTACGTTGTTGCTCCGTTGATTAGAGTATCCATTGATATTGGAATCTTACTCGGTGGGATCACATTGATTATTATTACTTATCTGTTCTAGCGTAATTCAAGGGGTGCGAAGCCTACAGTTACGAGAGGTTCCACTGAGATAGTGGTCGTAACCGTCATGTAAATGCGATCTAAACGCCATACGGAAATTCGAGGGGCGCGATGCCTACAGTACAAGCGGTTCCACTGAGGTAGTGGTCATAACCGCCTTGTAACTGCGATCTATGGCAATAACCATGGCAAAATCCGAGGGGTGTGATACCTATGGTTACAAGCAATTCTACTAGAATAGTAGCGTAACCGCCGAGTAACCACGATCCATGAGGGTCCGTATTTTCCATATACATTTTAAATGTTTTAAGTATTTTCACTGGGTGTTGAAACAAGTATATTTAGTAGTTAGAGATTTTAGTCATGCGCCTGGCCAGCGTATGCCTAACGCCTATAAGAACCATAAACTTGTTAAACTTCGAGTTCTTAAGTATTTTCAAATGTTAAATAACTAATTAATAACATACAATTAAATTTATATAACTTCAACATAATAAACTAAGAAAGAAAAGTTTTAAATATCTTGAGAAATACAACAGCTTTGGATTTTTAATAAAATACTTATTTTTTATTTCAAAGGTTATTTTCAAACACGAGAACCATATTTTCAAATTTTAAGTTTTGTTACATATATATATATATTAAGTTGTGATATAAGCAAACTTGCACTTTAATAAAAAGTGTCTGAAATAAAGATTTTGAATTTAATAAATAGATTTATTGTGACGATCCCAAAACCCCGTGACACGGTGTTAAGGATAATCATTGGAATATAACACATCAAACACTTTTGTTTTATACGTATGAAGCATTTTTGGCCATTATAAGGTAAAACTCTATCCTCCGGCTTGCGTTGCATTGTGTGATGGGACCTGAGTCTTATAATGGCTTCATTTTATAAAAAGCATTGCGATGATTTAGTCATTTACTTTATTTCATGCACTAGCACTCATTGGAGTAAACCCATTCCGCGAAAGTGGCGTGGTCCTTTGATTTGCCTTATTATTGTTGTTAATAAGTCAAGTAGATTTCTCATACCAGTCCCATGACTGACTCGTAGTTTGTTTCACCTTGCAAACTCAGGTGCCCTCATTTTCACACGGGCAGCCTAGTTACAGGTATCTGGTGCACTTTTGGCTCATGGCGAGGCTTGACTACACCGTGCTGACTTTGACTCTCTCCGCCATTATAGTATATGTATTATGATTCCTCCATTGGCGATGTATACTGAGATTTATTTTGTGTACTCTTTATGTATGATTCCGCCACTGGCGATGGTGACTGATTATGTATTATTATGCACTAAGTTGTATCCTGTACTGTGCTCTCTGATGTGGTGATATCTATATGATTCTGCTGTCATATGTGTGTAAATTATTCTATTTTATGTTTATGCTATTATCTGTGATCTGCTAATGATGATTGATGTGTTATATTCCAATGATTATCCTTAACACCATGTCACGGGGTTTTGGGATCGTCACATTTATAACAAATGTATTTAATTAATAATGCAAGGACAAAATATTGAATTTAAAATCCTATAATTTATTTTGCTCCAAACTTTGTAAAATTTGTAGAAATAAATTTTTTTTTATATACATAAGCATATCTTTAACATCCTCTCCTTTTCGAGGACGAAAAGTTCTGAGTGGGGGATGTTGTAACATCCCGTAAATTTTGAGCATTTAAGTTATTGAATTAAATTTTATTATTAAATAGTGGTCAAAAAATAAAATTTATGATGTTATTAATGAAATTTATTAATTTCTAGTGAAAGATTGATTAAAAATAATTTTATTATTAAATAGTGGTTAAAAAATAAATTTTATGATGTTATTAATGAAATTTATTAATTTATAGTGAAAGATTGATTAAAAATAATGTGTACATTCTAGAGGAAATAAATTCTAAATTTATTAATTTCTAGTGAAAGATTGATTGAAAATAATTTTATTATTAAATAGTGATTAAAAAATAAAATTTATGATGTTATTAATGAAATTTATTAATTTCTAGTGAAAGATTGATTGAAAATAATGTGTACATTCTAGAGGAAATAAATTCTAATACATAAATGTATATATCTTTGGCTATCGTCTTTAATTCTTTCCCTATTTGTTGAAAATGCAAATTTTAGGAATCCAGGATGTGGATTACATGTCCAATTAAACCTTCATTAATTAATTTAATTTGCAATGTTAATTACGCATTCATTTCATTCCTTTATTTATTTATTTATTTATTTATTTCCCTTCATTCTATTATTTTCTTTCACTTCATTACATTTTTACACATCCAATTTTATTTACATATTTTTATTTCTTGAATTTACATCTTATTTCTCCTTTCCTGTTTTCTTTCCCATCACTATTTTTTCCCAAAAACGAACCATCTACATGTATATATATATATATATATATATGTTTCTCTTCTCTTCAATATCATGTTGTCAATATTTAAAAAATAAATAAACTTTTCAAATTCCATGCGACATTCATTCATTCCCATTTATTTTCATGCATGTGTTTCATCATTTCTAAGTAAAATATGTTTGATTTTATAACATGTGTCTTCCCTTCCTTATATCTTAAGGCATGCATCCATTTTACATAATTTTTGCGATTTATACAAAAAAACATGCATTTCATTTTCAAAGCTTTCCCTCTTTAATGTTTCCTTAATGCAACTTTCATTTCTTTTCCCTTCATTCTATTTTCATACATCTTATTCCATTTATGTACTTTCATTCCTTAAAAATTTAATTTGGAGTTGAATTTGGTATGCCTGTATTTACTTTAATTTAAACAAATTAAATTAACTGTAACAACCCGGAAAATCAGAACCAATTTAAATTTTTTATTTTGGCAATTTTAATGAATTTTGAATATTTAAAATGATTTATTTTAAATAATAACGACTAGAAATTTATTTTGAGTAGAATTAGAATGTATATATTTATTCGAATCGAAATTAGAATATAAATATTTATTTTAATTATAAAAGAAATTGAAAATGGCGCGGTAGTTTGAAAATTCGAGTTTAAATTTCAAGTGAATGTACCAGATTCAAAATAAAACAGATTTTAGCAAAACCAAATATATTAAAATCTATTTGAAAATATCTTTCCAATGAATCCCAAAAATTAAAATTTCATCGCGGGAATAAAAAGTTATGCCTAGTTGAAAATTCAGAATAGTCGCTATAGAATTATAGCCCTTAAAAATAGCGATTTTGCAAACGACCTCCATTTTCGATGAAACCACTTTTGTTGGATCCGGGATGTCAAATTATTACTAGATTTCAATTTTCATAATTTTTGGAATCAATATGTGAGCGTGGCAAAAGAAAATGCGTTTGACCAATTTTTGTTGAATTTAATCGACTAGAAAATGGCCATTTTTCAAACGGCCTCAAAATTCGATGAAATTAGTTTTGTTAGTACTGTATAGTCAAAACATAGCTAGATTTATTTTTCTGGAATTTTTGGAGTCAGTATGTGGTCCCGGTAAATCAAAATGTACGTTAAATTCAATATTGACTGAAAAATTAATTTATATTTTAATTTCAACGAAAACTGAATGAAAGAGTCAAATTGGCTTACAGGACATATCCCATTGTGTTCGGAATGTGGGTAATTAGTTATGGACAACAGTCGTTGGGTTCGATTTGGGGTTTGGACGAAAAGTCGACTTTTTGAAAAAATAAAATAAATAATATATTATCCCTCACCCCTCATCTCTCTCTATCTCACTTTAGAAACCGATGTTGGTTTTAAAATAAATAAAAAGGGAGATCTCGTCGCTCTACCCTAGGTTATCACCACCCACCTCCAGGGGCTTCCCCACCGTCATCGATCGCCGGAGACCAACCCCCCCTCTCTCGCCCAGGCGCCCCGTCCTCAATCAAACTCCGAAACCCTAAATCCCTCAGCCCCAAAGCCCTATGCCACTCGCCTAGGCACTACCACCAGACCAGCGCCGCCCCTGCTACCTCCAACGAGCCTTCCTTGACCACCAACGCCACCCACCTCCGGCTATGGAGCCTCCACCTTAAAGCTTCAATTTTTGCATAGAAAAATGTGAGTTTTCAATTTTATTTTCATTAGTCATGTAATTAAAGTTATGATTCTCTTTAACGTATAAAGCTAGGATTTTATCCTATGTTAGAAATATTTTTATGAAGATAAAAATTAGATTTTTATAATGAAATAGCGAAAAGATATGATTTTTTTTAATAGGAAAAAGGTATGATTTTTTAAAAGAGAAAAGTTATGATTTTTAAAATAGAAAGATAAGATTTTTATTTATGTAAAGATATGATTTTTATTAACATAAAGATGAGATTTTTATGTATATAAAAATATAATTTTTAGTTCATGGAAAAGAATGATCTTTGATTAGAGAAAACACGATTGTATCTATAGAAAGATATGATTTTTATTTTAGAAAAGGTATGGTTTTTAAAAATAAAAAGATAGTATTTTTAGTGCTATAAAAATTTGGTTTTTATATATACAGTAGCATTATAAAAATATAATTTTTGTAATGAAGTAACGATATACAAAATATTATTCTTATGCATATGGTTTTGAATTAAAAATGTGATCTTTTATATAAGTAGCGGAATAAAAATGTGATTTTTTTATATACGAATGGTATAAGAATAAAAATAAGATTTTTAATTATATATGTAGCAAAGTTAAAAACACGATTTTTAACATATACCACGTGAAACAGATCTTATTGAAAACGCGGCGAAGATTTTCTACATATGAAGAGTCAGGGTGTTTGGTTTAGCTTCTAGGTGAGAACTCTCTCACTGAATTCTTTGTACAGTTATTTATGTTATAACTGCATATATGAACTGCTCCCCATCGTCCACAGACCATGGACGACTTGTTTGTTGTGTGTTTGGATTGATTTGTTTGGGTGAATTTGGTATGTGATGTGTAATGAACTGTAAATAATATTCATGTGTTAAAATAAAATATTTTATCGTTAAATATTTTTTTTAACGTGTATATGAATAAAATAAATATCTATTTACAAATTGGATGATTTGTAAATGTACACTCGTTTGACTGATATGGATTGGGACGACAAATTTCACATATCGCCCAACTGCATAAATAAAATCTGTGTTTGTTGTTTGAAAACCCCACACGGGTGTTGGGATGATATTTGACGTACACTAATCCCAATTGTTTAGTGGTATGTCGATCGTTTGGTTGACAGACTGTGTAAGCGTGAATTATTTATATTTAACGCTTATGTAGTGAGAATGCAGTCTAGATGATTGTTGATTGTTTATCATTGTTGTTCGATACATGTGTTGTATGAAATCCATATAAATAACGTTATATGGTAATTGATTGTGTCTGATTCCAATTCAGAAATATTTGAAATTTAGAAATATTTGAAATAAAAATATTTGAAAATATAAGAAAAATTGAAATAGAAATATTTTAAAATAATATTCAGTTTGGATCAAAATATGATTTTGATATCCAATTTGGGATGGACACAAAAATATTTAAATATATAAAGCCGTGTTGATTAAATTAATGCCATTTTGACGTGAACGGTATTTATATCGATTTTATTCATTTTTGTAATGAATATCGAAAAGTAATTGATTTCAAAATCTAATGTTTTTAAAATATTATCATTTACATATTAATGATATGGAATATTCAATTTTGATTTGAAATTGAATATGAAGTTGAAATCGTTTTGAAAACGAATTTAAAAAGATTTATGAAATATGTTTTAAATGGAAATCGATGAAATATATATAATATATTATACATATATGATATAATGGCCTGAATAGAACGCGCCGCGCTGCGGTAGTTCGCGAATTTCGACCATTGACTTCGAATGGACATTAGTGGAGATCCGACCATCGGATTCTCCTAAAACTGGAACCATTAGGTTCGTATCAAAAAGAGCTTTCTAACGAATACTAGAGATTTGAAATCTAATGGTTGGATTTGGAATTATGTCCAAATCAATTTGGAAAAGGTCACTGTAAGTGCAGTTCGATGACCGTTTACGGAAATCGACTGTACGGGCCTTGATAAAATTATAAAAATATCAATAATTTGTGTAAAATCATAAGGAATGATTTGGAAAGGATTGGGATGAAAAATTCCATATCTGAAAAGATAAAAATAGATTTTTATCAAAATGAACTAGTTATTAACTAGATATGAAATCCAATAATTTTTAAATAAAATAAATTGGATTTGAAATGGTTTTAAAAATAACCAGAATTTCCAACATATGAATTGGAATGGATTTGAATCGAAATTATCTTCGGAATATTTCGATGTTGGATTCCGTGATTATAGAGGCATTGTGGAGGAATTTGGAAGATATATATATATATATATCGTTATTCCAATACGATGTTTGTTGAGTTCAGAATTTGATATTGAATATAAACCAATATATTTTCTATTCAGAGTCTTGTATTTAATATCAAGTGGGATTTTGGGGTTTTTCGTGAATGATTTCTTCAGTAACACTGTTCTTGAACCCCATGTGAAGAGAATAAACCTTTTAATTAAGATTGTTAGAGTTTCCAATTATATTTAATAATTGAAATAAAATGGAATGTGAATTAGGTTTATTGTGAACTTTGTTTTTAATGACATTCATTCTTTAACCCGATTTACAGTGAAATGAGATTTGGGACTTATAAATCTTTTAATTAAGGTTTAATGGAATTTTACAAAGCACAGTTTTCCAATTTAATAAAATAAATTGGAATGGAATGGAATTCGATTGGGTAATAATCGAAGTGAACCTATGGGGAGGAAGGCTGTTACTATATATGGAATTTTAAAGCCTTTGCCATTATTCCGTTTATATTATCATTTGGATATGGAAGTTTATATCAATTATATAGATTGATCTGTTTTCAATGAAAATTCAATTGTTAATGGAATGAAATTTTGGGTTTATTGTGAGCTGTGTTTTAAATGACATTAGTTATTTATCCCAGTTAAAGATAAGATTTATTTCTTAACTTTGAATAATCATTAAGTAATGATTTTTGGAAATTAAAACTGAATTAGAGTTTTAATGAATCTTTAAATAGATTGAAAGGTAAATTTGATAACTAAAATTATCAAATCCAAGAAATGATCGAGAGTGGAGTATCACTAGTTTTTCTTCAAGCGTTAGTTAGATTTAAACGTGAAATGGTAATTGAATTTATCGATAACACTGTGTGGTTAGATATGAAGTATTACCAGTTTTACTTCATGGGATGAATAGGTTGGGATTGGAAAATTAAACAAATGATTACTTCGGTATGGATCGCTAATTCCGACTAGTTTGGATAAACCATAATTTGGTTTGAATTGATATCCAAAGGAAGATTAAAGAATAAATTTAAAGAATTTATCTTTGATAAAATTAATGGGAACCTTTCCTAAAGGATATCAATATTTAAATAAAAGAATATTCTGGATTGGACTGAGGCATATGTTGTGTTTTTATAGCACTTGTTTATTATACACGCGAGTTATTCAGAAAGATCGGGTTTATCCCATTTTGAATAACTGATTCGATGACATGTCGAGGATGAAGACGGTGGTCGAAGACCGGAGGTCTTCACATCGTTTGGATGATTACTGATGTCTTGATTGGGCTGTACACCCAAGATAAGGTAATAAGTGGTGATCGTCCAGACGTACTTGGAGATCGACCGGATATGACAGGGCCTCTCTCCTGTATTGGACATATGGGATGAGGAATAAGGTGCCTCCAGTTTCATTCAGACTCAGAACGAACTTGTAAACAGATGTATGTCTGACATTGGATTTCATTCTGTGTGATTGATAGACATCGGTTGCAAAGCATGAATTTCTTGTGTAGCATGCTAAGATGCAAATGATCGAGGCTTCTGTTGAAAAGTTGAGTCTTGTGGTTGATGATCAAAGCATGGCTTTAATATATCATAGCTTTGTGTAGCGTTGATTCGTGAGCCTCACACCCCGGTGTGAACTAGAAACGGGAGAGGACATCAGGGTGGGCATGCGCTTCCTTCTAGCTTGGAGTGGTGTCAGCATTTTGCAAGTCCCGACGTTTTACTTATGTGGATAATGGATAGCGGGGAGCCTCGGTTATTTTGTTCTCTGCGGAGCCGATGGATGGTCTTTATACAGACCAGATTTACGCCCCATAGGGCGAGGAAACGTAGTGTTCAGGCATTTTAATCCACTCTGTGTGGACCGGCCCTGACGATCCAAGGGTCGATGCGCTCTGACCCTGAGGCTCGGGCTAGAGTGTCTCGAAGCGGTAAGGACGATCACTTGCCTTGGTTCACAGATGGAAATCCAACTTCCAATACGTGACAGTTACGGTTTTGATTGTAGAGCCTAGTATGGCGACATAGTCGGATGGGGCACTCATGTCGTCTATGATTGATACATTTATATTTGAAATTGTTTGACACTATACACTTATAGTAATAGTAAAATATGAAATTTCCCATACCAAGCATTTTTGGCTATTATAAGGTAAAAACTCTATCCTCCGGCTTGTGTTGCATTATGTGATGGGACCTGAATCTTATAATAGCTTCATCGCTCTTTATTTAGCATTGCGCTGTCGTTTTTATGCACAGGTATTCTTAGGAGGAAACCCATTCCATGTTATACGACGTGGTCCCTTGATTTACCTTACTTTAAAACCAAGATAATAACTGTTTTAGTTCTCACACCAGTCACATGACTGACCAGGAGTTTATTGTTTTAACCTAAACTCTGGGTGCCCCAATTTTCCACACGGGCAGCTTGTAGTTTTGGTTTTGCAGATTTATATTCACAGGATCCTGGCTTACAGCTGGAATGATATTCAAAAAGCTCTGTATCCGTATATTCTTTTCAGTTGTGTTTTGTATTATTTTCTGCTGCATTGTAAATTGTAAATCTTTGATATTTATCGAATGCATAATATTTATTTATACTCTGTTATATTCTTGTATTCTGATAGAATTGTTGTAATAAGCAATGAAATGTTCTTCTGTTTGTGCTCTAATTCGTCTTGTCCTCAATTCAATCCATTCTTTCCTTCACGGGGAAGTTCAGGTCGTCTCAGTTTGTATCAGAGCTTTGGTTTACAGAGCTCGAGAACAAGATACATTAGAACCTAACGAAAGAATTCATCAAAGATTGGATTAGTAATATCCAATGGAAATGACTCATTAGAGATGGGATCAGTAGTATCCTAGAATGAGTCCGAAGAGTGTAATTTTTATGATGAAAACAAATCTCATTTTGAAAATTTAAACCTTATCATACGTATTTGAATATTTTATTTTAGTTTAAATTAATTTGGACAATCAAGTATATAAAGATTTTGCATATGCGTCAGATCCACATGTATTCGAAGTTTTAATATACTGGATAGATATAGAATCACACTCTGGTCGCCCGGAGATGATTCTGATGATAGAAGCTTCATCATAAGAATTTATGTTTGAGTTTTGAAAGTGGGATATCTATATATTTACATTAAACTGGTGTGAGAACCAAAACTAGATAGGGTTTATTATTGTGATTTGGCATCAAAAATGAATTTAAATATATATATATATATATATATATATATATAAATTATGAATATGAAACGATAATCAACTAATTGATTGATGGTTGTGTTGTATGATTATTTGTTATCTAATAAAACCATTATGTGAAAGAACGGTACATATAACCAAATTGTATCGAATATTGGACTGAATTGAAATTTGGTTGAAATTGCCTGCATATACATGTATATACATTGAATAGGTCATAGCAAGGAGACTAGAGAAGAAGAATAAAATTGTATGTCCGATAAATAGGTACTGTTTACTAATTTATTGGGTGATGATGATTTTATGAGCCGATTGGCTTTTTCATTTTCTTTTTGAAATGAAAGGGCCTATGTGGCGGATTGGGGATTTTCGCAGTGCTCCCCGTACAAAGGAGGTTGCAGCAAAAATTTTCAAAAATTTAGGGTGTTAGCCAAATTTTTGAAAAAAATAGAAATTCTTAGAAACTGAAAAGTTAAAGAATTAAAGCCAAATTGAAAGTTGAGTTGATTAGTTAAACAACTTTCAGCTCTGTTCCTTTTTTAGGACAAAAAGATTTTAAGTGGGGAAGATTGTAACAACCCGGAAAATCAGAACCAATTTAAAATTTTTTATTTTGGAAATTTTAATGAATTTTTAATATTTAAAATGATTTATTTTAAATAATAACGACTAGAAATTTATTTTGAATAGAATTAGAATGTATATATATTTATTCGAATCGAAATTAGAATATAAATATTTATTTTAATTATAAAAGGAATTGAAAATGGTGCGGTAGTTTGAAAATTCGAGTTCAAAATTCAAATGAATGCACCGGATTCAAAATAAACCGGATTTTAGCGAAACCAAAAATATTAGAATTTATTTGAAAATATCTTTCCAACGAATCCTAAAAATCAAAATTTCATTGCGGGAATAAAAAGTTATGCCCAGTTGAAAATTCAGAATAGTCGTTATGGAATTATAGCCTTTAAAAATAGCAATTTTGCAAGCAACCTCCTTTTTCAACGAATCCACTTTTGTTGGATCCGGGGTATCAAATTATAGCTAGATTCCAATTTTCATAATTTTTGGAATCAATATGGGAGCATGGAAAAAGAAAACACGTTTGACCAATTTTAGTTGAATTTAATCGACTGGAAAATGGCCATTTTTCAAACGGCCTCCAAATTCGGTGAAATTTGTTTTGTTAGGACCGTGTAGTCAAAACATAGCTTGATTTATTTTTCAGGAATTTTTGGAATCAGTATGTGGTCCCGGTAAATTAAAATGTACGTTAAATTCAATATTGACTGAAAAATTAATTTATAATTTAATTTCAACGAAAACTAAACGAAACAGTCGAATTGGCTTACGGGTCATATCCCATTGTGTTCGGAATGGGGGTAGTTTGTTATGGATGATAGTCATTGGGTTCGATTTGGGGTTCGGACGAAAAGTCAACTTTTTGAAGAAATAAAATAAAATAAATAATATATTATCCCTCACACCTCTTCTCTCTCTATCTCACTTCAGAACCCGACGTTGGTTTTTAAAAAAAGGGGATCTCGTCGCTCTGCCCTGGGTTATCGCCACCCGCCGCCTGGGGCTTCCCCACCGGCGTCGATCGCCGGAGACCAATCCCCTCCCCCCTCTCTCGCCCAGGCACACCGTCCTCAATCAAACCCCGAAACCCCAAATCCCTCAGCCCCAAAGTCTGACGCCACTTCCCTAGCCGACCACCACCAGACCAGCGCCGCCCCTGCTACCTCCAACAAGTCTTCTCTGACCACCAGTGCCACCCACCTCCAGCTATGGACCCTCCATCCTTAAAGCTTCAATTTTTGCAAAGAAAAATGTGAGTTTTCAATTTTATTTTCATTATTCATGTAATTAAAGTTAGGATTCTCTTTAATGTATAAAGCAAGGATTTTATCCTATGTTAGAAATATTTTTATGAAAATAAAAATTTGATTTTTATAATGAAATAGCAAAAAGATATGATTTTTTAAATAGGAAAAGGTATGAGTTTTAAAAGAGAAAAGTTATGATTTTTAAAATAGAAAGATACGATTTTTATTTATGTAAAGATAGGATTTTACTAACATAAAGATGAGATTTTTATGTATATAAAAATATAATTTTTAGTTCATGGAAAAGTATGATCTTTGATTAGAGAAAACGCTATTGTATCCATAGAAAGATATTATTTTTATTTTAGAAAAGGTATGGTTTTTTAAAATAAATAGATAGGATTTGTAGCACTATAAAAATTTGGTTTATATATATATATAGTAGTGTAACGACCCGCATTCTACGCATCGAAGGATCGTAGAATATTTCTTTCTTTCACATACGGAGTTGTATGGTCATGTAACTTCGGGAGGAGACTATTGGGGTCATTTCCCATGTTCATGATTTTTCCCGATTTTTAAATGACTGTTTTGCCCTTAGCTGATCTTATTTCGGCCATAACTTTTGATTGGTAAGGAGTTTTGACCTGAAACCACTTCCATTAGATCTTAATAATGGTTTACCTTTCGGTAGAGTGATCACATTAGCCAACCAGACTCGACGTTTGGGAGATATGGCTGAAACAAGGTTTAGAAGGTGAAAAAACAGCTTAACCGGGCCTAATTAGGGTGAATAGCAAGAGGGCTCATAACCCATTTCGGGATTAGGGTTATGGGGAGGCTGAGAATAGTAGGAAATAGAATTTTTATTACATTTTTCAGCCGCCTAAAACATTTCTCTAACCCTAGCCATGGCCTCCGCCTTCTAATTTCACCCCAAATCGCTCCTAACCGCTTCCTAATTGAAGATTAAGCCAAGCTACATCAAATCAAGGCAAATTAGCATCAAATTGGGAATAGAGCTGCTGTGTTGCATAGAGATTCAACCCAAATCAGATAATATTTCAGATCTATAGTTAATTTGTGGCTAAGGTGAGTGATTTGCATTGTTTTTCGCTAATCACGGCTAATTAGGGGTGATTAGTGATAATTAGCGAAATTATGGCTCAGAAAATTCTGGAAAACTTGTAAAATTCTAAAATATTATATTATGGCTCTGATAAAAAATTGAGTTAATTTCGACTAAATTTACTAATCCTATTGTTAAAACATGCTTAAGGGGATTAAGGGGAAACATGGGTTTTTGGGGTGTGTTTGATCTTAAATGACCTATATGGTTTGTGTTTTAACCTTGTTGATTTATCCTATATGTTACCACAGCTGTTTGGATGGTTGTATGATTGATTAGTAAAGTTAGAATGGTTGAAAACGCCGTCGTATGGCGAGAATGGACAATGTAAGCTCGCTGGAAAAAACTTCAGGGATCCAGATCGGATCAGATGTGGGAAAGGGATTCAGATCGGATAGGATTGGTCGAACCAAACCGACACCAGAGACATGGAATCCTAACCGAATTGGGGTCCAGGCAGAAGAAGAGTATGGCAACAAAGGAAGGCCGCTAGGTTGGAGTTAGAGTTGGAGTGAAGATCCGAACTGAACCAAGATCCATGAGCACCGAACCGAACAGGGGACGTTGGACTGGAATGAGGTGAAGCATAAGAGACGAACCAAGAGATACCAACCGAACCCAGGCAGAAGACATCCGAACCGAACCGAGCCAGAAGGGGAGCACCGAACCGAACCGCACCCAGGAGCATACTAGGAAGCATTGGACCGTATCGAACCGTTGATGACTGGAGCATTATGCATATTCGAACTGAACCAGACGTATGCTATTACTACTACGCGACGACATTTATGAAGACCAACTCCAATTCGACCAAAACCCAAGATGCAAAGAAAGTCCAGATGGGAGGTTATTACTCCAGATCCAAATGGGAACTAATGAGTTAACTTCATGAGTTGGGCTTTGCTGCGGGACGTGTGCTAAGGGGTTATCGATGTCTATAAATTTGGATCACTATGGAGTATGGGGTATGGGGACGGATTCAGGGCCACAATGGCCTAGGTAGGACTACTGGCTATGGACCAATGAGGTAGGGTCATTTGTAAGGATTTAGTCATGACTCCATGGGGCAAGCTTGGTGGTAGCAATAGTTATACAAGTCGGACTCCGTCACTACCTCGATGGGTCTAGTGAACAAAGTAGTGGATATCATATGCTTTACGCATTGAGTGAGAGACGTGAGGATGGTTGCTATGCTTTATTGTTTGACATCACTATGACATGCACACCCCACCCCGTATCTTTACACCATATGTTAGTGTCACCTTAGAGTATTGTACATCTTGTTGTGCTAACTCTTTGGTTGCAGGTTCAGGTATGGTTTAGTATACCTGTTATTGTTCTGTTTTGCTGCTTATCGCTCATACCAGACTTTTGCCTGACCCAGATTTTTATGTCTCTTCTTATTACTCTGGGTGCTCTTAAACGGGAAGACTAGAGACATGTTAGGTGGTATGCACGAGTAGTTGTACCGGAGACGAGCATGGGGCTTCCACGTATGATATATACAGATATTCTCCCTGTGTCACTGCTGGTCACTACTTTGGGCATTAGTAGTGTACCTTTCTTATTTTTGCTTTAGAGACAGTTTGAAAAGTTGTAATAATGATGATGTGGAACATAAGCTGTATTTTGAATTCTCCGCTACTATCATGGTTTAGTTTTCAGCTTATGAACTATCTCGCCTGTTTTATGTCAAGTATGTTATTATTATATTTTATTCCATGCGCTTTGAGACATTCTACAGGTTCCTTGCTAGTTCAAATTCCCTTCTTCCCTTTCTTTGGCGACCGTCCCATGCTGGTTGGACATCGGCACAGCGCACTTTCATTGGAAATGTCGGCTGGTGCGGGGCGGGCCGTCACATTTGGTATTAGAGCTCTAGCTTGCGTAGTTAACCTAGGGAAGGCACCAAGGAGAGATAGTGTACGTATATGAGAGCGCGTATTCGTGATATTTTGGTTTTCAAAAGCTATATATATATACTATTATTATAGCTAAGGATGAAGTCGCACTGTATTGGCATCACTAAGGAGATGGTAAATCGTTTTCGCTTTACAGATTGAACGATAAATCGAAATACGGGAAAGGCGGTGAGGAACTCCACATCAGGAGTTGAAGAAGAAGCGGGTTCAGGGGCCAACAATGGGAATGTCCCTGACATAATGGAGATGTTTACTGCCTTCATACGAGAGATGGTTAGGGATGCTCTGGGAGCAGTTCCTAATGCTACTAATGGTGGTGATGTAGTTGTGCAGGCGTCTAGAATCGGTCTCACCAAGATTAACGAGGAATCCCAGAAAAAGAGGAAACAGAACCAAGCTAAGGATGGCCAGAAAAAGAAGAACAGAAAGATGTAGAGTTCTTTAGCTGTGGAAAGAAGGGCCACTATGACAAAGAATGTCGAGCAAAGCCAGGGGAAAGGAAGTGCTTCAATTGCGTCCAAGTGGGACATCTCAAGAAAGAATGTCCGCAACACCTAAGAAGAAGCAGAGTGTGGAAGTGTATGCTATCAACGTTGTTCCTTCTTCGTTGAAAGCCCTAACTGCGGCGGAGAAGGGAAAGGGTGTTGTTATTCAAGGTATGCTTTCCACTTATGAGGTTCCAGTTCTAACTTTGTTTGATATCGGGGTTTCCCATTCCTTCGTATCTAGTTACCTGGAAGATAGGTTGGGATTGGAACCTGAGATTGTCAATAGACCTTTAGTTGTGACAAACCCGATCGGTGGTTCGATTAGCCTTAGTATGACTTATCATAATGCAGTCCTATAGAGTCATGGATGTATGTTTTCTTGTGATTGCTTTGTTTTGGGCTTTACTGGGTTTGGCATTATTTTGGAGTCGAATGGCTCCAAAGGTACGAGGTTGTGGTAGACTGTGAGGGCTTTTTGGTGACAGTTAGTGCGGATAATGGGCGGAGGGTAGTGTTTGGTGGTCTACCTAGTGATGGGGTAGTGGCTAGTTTTCTAAATTCCCTTAACATCCCGCATGATGAGTTGTCAAATGTGCCCGTGGCTGGCCAGTATCCAGACGTCTTCGAGGAAGTGACCGGACTTCCACCACACCGAGAGATAGAGTTTCGTATTGGTTTGGTGAAAGATGCCAGACCTATAGTGATGTCACTTTGTCGTATGGCGCCAAGAGAGCAGCGAGAGCTTGGGGTGCAAGTAAGCGATCTTTTGAAGAAGGGATTTATCTGGAGAAGCGTCTCCGAGTGAGGAGCACTAGTTATATTTTCCATTAAGGCCGATGGGTCCCTTCGCTTACGTGTGGACTCGAGTTAAAGATGGAGTTAAGGGCAGCTCTTCTGATGGAGTGCCAAGGAATCGCCGATAGTTTGGAGTGTTCTAGGCGGACTAGAAGCAGGGGTATCTAGGGACGCCCACTTACCTTGGATCCGTTGGACGTGATCTAGTTATCCTTGGAGGATAAACGTGCATTGGACGTGCGGTAGTCGGTTTGGAGCCGGGGCTTCCATTAGCCCTTGATACTGGTTGGACCAGTCATTCAGGTATCGGCGTATTCATGGTTTTAGCGAATGATAGACGGGACTTGTTCAATGAATGCTATGGATTATTTAGGACCTTACGTCGATGTTATCTTTGGTTCAAAAATGGTAATAACTTCAAAGTGAGATTCTTGGGCCATGTTGTTTCAGAGAATGGTATTGCCATGGACCCTGCAAAGGTGGCTACGGTACAAGATTGGTCTACGCCCAAGAATGTAACAGACGTAAGAAGTTTCTTGGGGTTGGCTGGATATTATCGTAAGTTTATCTAAGACTTATCCAAGATAGCGGCACCGTTGACTCAGTTGACCAAGAAAAATCAAGCTTTTGTCTAGGATGAAAAATGCGAGAATGCATTCAAGAATCTAAAGGAAAAGTTGACATGTGCACCAGTGTTAGTCATTCCTAAAGGGAACGAAGAGATGACGGTATACACAGATGCCTGTGGTACCGGACTAGGTGCTGTATTGATGCAAGGAGGTAGGGTTGTAGTTTATGCCAGTTGGCAACTGAAACCGCATGAGAAAAGATATCCTACCCATGATTTGGAATTGGCAGCGATTGTGTTCGCATTGAAGATGTGGAGACATTATCTCTTGGGAGAAAGATTCGAGTTGTTTACCGATCATAAATCGTTAAAGTATCTTTTCTCTCAGAAGGATCTAAATCTACAACAGTAAAGATGGTTAGAATTCTTGGCTTCCTACGATTTCAATATCGCATATACACCAGGAAAGGCAATGCGGTAGCTGATGCATTGAGTAGATGACATGCCAATTTAGGAGCTATGTATCTAGAATGGAAGCAACTGGAGTATATCGCTGGGTATGATTTCAGACCAAAGTGCGAATTGGATCCAGAAATGTTAGCAAGTCTGATGATCAGACCAACTTTGATTGAGAGGATTGGTTCCAGTCAGAGAGACGATCCTAACCTAATGGAAATCATCTCCAAGTTAGAGATGGGTATCGACGAGGAGTTGAACAAGTATGGGCTTGATCGAGATAGATGGCTTAGAAAGAATGAAAGACTGGTTGTACCCAATGTCAATGGATTGAGAGATGAAGTGCTTAGAGAATGTCATCACTCAAAATTGACTATACACCCCGGTGGTAACAAAATGTATCGAGACATGAAGCTGACTTACTACTGGGAAGGGATAAAAGGAGACGTTGGGAAGTTTATATCCAAATGCATGAATTTCCAGCTAGTTGAAGCTGAGCAAAAGAAGCCTAGTGGGTTGTTGCAACCATTAGAAGCTCCAGAATGGAAATAGGAACAAGTCTCAATGGATTTCATTGATGGGTTACCAAGGACTAGGTCGGGCCGTGATAGCATTTAGGTGATTGTGGGCCGATTGACCAAGAGTGCAAGATTTATACCCGTCAAGTCGAATAGAACGACAGCTGAGCTAGCTGAGCTATATATGAAGTGGGTAGTGAAATTTCATGGAGTACCTAAAGGCATTGTGAGTGACCGAGATCCGTTGTTTACTAGTGGATTTTGGAAGAGCTTACAAGAGGCGCTAGGATCAGAATTACATCTCAGTACCGCGTATCATCCTCAAACCGACGGTCAATCAGAGAGGGTGAATCGAGTACTAGAAGTTCTCTTGAGAGCTTGTACATTGGAATTTGGTGGATCATGAGATGACTATTTGCATCTAGTTGGATTCACATATGATAATAGTTATCAATCCAGTATCGGTATGGCTCCATTTGAAGCTTTGTATGGAAGACCGTGCAACTCACAATCATGATTGGTTAGAAAACAGTGGCAAATTTGTGCTTAAACTAGAAGCAATAAGAAAAATTTCAGATAAGAACAAGGTTGTCCGACAACGAATGAAGGCTGCCCAAGATAGGAAGAAGGGTTAGGATGATAGAAGACGAAGAGATTTGGAATTCTTCGTTAATGACTTGGTATTCGTCAAGATCTCTCCATTGGAGAGTGAGATACGATTTGGTAAGAGAGGCAAGTTAGCACCAAGATTTTTTGGTCCATTCCCAATCCTCGAGCAAGTTGGGAATTTGGCATATAAAGTTGAATTACCAGAGAAGATGGCAGGAGTTCATAACGTATTTCATGTTTCCCAGTTAAGGAAATTCGTGCACGATCCCGATATGACTATTTCACCTGATCAGTTGGATGATATAGAAGTAGAACACGAGGCGGTTGGGAACCGCAAGCCGATTCATATTGTCGAGCACGATATGAAGCAACATCGAAGGAAACCGGTGAATCTAGTCAACATTCAGTGGGGCGAGAATGAGAATGACTATACTTGGGAGACAGAGGAGAGCATTAGGAAGACATATCCAGAACTCTTTGCCTGGTAAGATTTTAATTACGACTTAATTTTCCGCATGCTAGGATAGACTTGTTTGTTTGTTTTTGTATGTTTGATTGTTGTGAATGGTCGTTAGGCATGCGGGGTTCTTTGCTTGTTTCTTAGTCAGGGAATTTCAAGGGCGAAATTTCTTAAGGGGGGGATGTAACAACCCGCATTATATGCATCGAAGGATCGTAGAATATTTATTTCTTTCACATACGGAGTCATATGCTCATGTAACTTTGGGAGGCGACTATGGGGGTCATTTCCCATGTTCATGATTTTTCCCGATTTTTAAATGACCATTTTACCCCTAGCTGATCTTGTTTCGGCCATAACTTTTGATTGGTAAGGAGTTTTGACTTAAAACCACTTCCATTAGATTCAGATGATGGTCTACTTTTCCGTAGAGTGGTCACATTAGCCAAACGGACTCACCGTTTGGGAGATATGGCTGAAACAAGGTTTAGAAGATGAAAAAACAGCTTAACTGTGCCTAATTAGGGTGATTAGCAAGAGGACCCATAACCCGTTTCAGGATTAGGATTATGGGGAGGCTGAGAACAGTAGGAAATAGAATTTTATTTCATTTTTCAACCGCCTAAAACATTTCTCTAACCCTAGCCATGGCCTCCACCTTCAAATTTCATCCCAAATCGCTCATAATCGCTTCCTAATTGAAGATTAAGCCAAGCTACATCAAATCAAGGCAAATTTGCATCAAATTGGGAATGGAGCTGCTGTGTTGCATAGAGATTCAACCCAAATCAGATAATATTTCAGATCTATAGTTAATTTGTGCCTAAGGTGAGTGATTTGGATTGTTTTTCACTAATTACGGCTAATTAGGGGTGATTAGTGATAATTAGCGAAATTATGGCTCAGAAAATTCTGGAAAAATTTGTAAAATTCTAAAATATTATTTTATGGCTCTGATAAAAATTTGAGTTAATTTCGACTAAATTTGCTAATCCTATTGTTAAAACATGCTTAAGGGGATTAAGGGGAAACATGAGTTTTTGGGGTATGTTTATCTTAAATGACCTATATGCTTGGTGTTTTGACCTTGTTAATTTTTCCTATATGTTACTACCACTGTTTGGATGGTTGTATGATTGATTAGTAAAGTTATAATGGTTGAAAACGCCATCGTATGGCGAGAATGGACTATGTAAGCTCGTTGGAAAAAACTGCAGGGATCTGGATCGGATCGGATGCGGGAAAGGGCTTCGGATCGGATAGGATTGGTCGAACCGAACCGACACTAGAGACATGAATCTGAACTGAATCGGGGTCCAGGCAGAAGAAGAGTATGGCAACAAAGGAAGGCCGCTAGCTTGGAGTTGGAGTTGGAGTGAAGATCCGAACCGAACCGAGATCCATGAGCACCGAACTGAACAAGGGACGTTGGACTGGAATGAGGTGAAGCACAAGAGCCGAACCAAGAGATACGAACTGAACCCACGGAGAAGACATCCTAACCGAACCGAGCCAGAAGAGGAGCACCGAACCGAACCGCACCCTGGAGCATACTAGGAAGCATTGGACCTAACCGAACCGATAATGACTAGAGCACTATGCATATTCGAACCGAACCGGATGTATGCTATTACCACTATGCGGCGACTTTTCTGAAGACCAACTCCAATTCGACCAAAACCTGAGATGCAAAGGAAGTCCAGATGGGAGGTTATTACTCAGGATCCAAATGGGAACTAATGAGTTAACTTCATGAGTTGGGCTTTGCTGCGGGACGTGTGCTAATGGGTTATCGATGTCTATAACTTTGGATTACTATGGAGTATAGGGTATGTGGACGAATTCAGGGCCACAGTGGCCTAGGTAGGACTATTGGCTATGGAACAATGAGGTGGGGTCATTTGTAAGGATTTAGTCATCACTCCATGGGGCAAGCTTGGTGGTTGCAATAGTTATACAAGTCGGACTCCGTCACTACCTCGATGGGTCTAGTGAAAAAAGTAGTGGATATCATATGCTTTATGCACTGAGTGAGAGATGTAAGGATGGTTGCTATACTTGATTCTTTGACATCACTATGACATGCACACCCCACCCCCGTATATTTGCACCATATGTTAGTGTCACCTTAGAGTATTGTACATCTTGTTGTTCTAACTCTTTGGTTGCAGGTTCAGGTATGGTTTAGTATACCTGTTATTGTTCTGTTTTGCTGCTTATTGCTCATACCAGACTTTTGTCTGACCCAGAGTTTTATGTCTCTTCTTATTACTCTGGGTGCTCTTAAACAGGCAGACTAGAGACAGGTTAGGTGGTATGCATGAGTAGTTGTACCGGAGACGAGCAGGAGGCTTCCACGTATGATATATATAGATATTATCCTTGTGTCATTGCTGGTCACTACTTTGGGCATTAGTAGTGTACCTTTCTTATTTTTGTTTTAGAGACAGTTTGAAAAGTTGTAATAATGATGATGTGGAACATAAGCTATATTTTGAATTCTCCGCTGCTATCATGGTTTAGTTTTCATCTTATGCACTGTCTCGCTTGTTTTATGTCAAGTATGTTATTATTATATTTTATTCCATGCGCTGTGAGACATTCTACAGGTTCCTTGCTAGTTCAAATTCCCTTCTTCCCTTTCTTTGGAAACCGTCCCGTGCTGGTTGGACATCGGCACAACGCACTTTCATTGGAAATGTCGGCTGGTGCGGGGCAGGCCGTCACAAGTAGTGTTATAAAAATATAATTTTTGTAATGAAGTAACGATATAAAAATATGATTCTTATGCGTATGGTTTTGAATTAAAAATGTGATCTTTTATATAAGTAGCGGAATAAAAATGTGAATTTTTTTTATACGAACGGTATAAGAATAAAAATATGATTTTTAATTATATATATAGCAAAGTTAAAAAAAAGTTTTTTAACATATACCACGTGAAACAGATCCCATTGGAAACACAGCGAAGATTTTCTGCATATGAAGAGTCGCGGCGTTTGGTTTAGCTTCTAAGTGAGAACTCTCTCACTGAATTTTTTGTACAGTTATTTATGTTATAACTGCATATATGAACTACTCCCCGTTGTCCACAGACCATGGACGGCTTGTTTGTTGTGTGTTTGGATTGATTTATTTGGGTGAATTTGGTATGTTATGTGAAATGAACTATAAATAATATTCATGTGTTGAAATAAAATATTTTATTGTTAAAAATATAATTTTTAACATATATATGAATAAAATAAATATTCGTTTACAAATCGGACGATTTGTAAATGTACACTCATTTGAATGATATGGACAGGGACGATTAATTTCACACATCACCCAACTGCACAAATACAATCTGTGTTTGTTGTTTGAAAACCCCACACGGTTGTTGGGATGATATTTGACGTACACTAATCCCAATTGTTTAGTGGTATGTCGATCATTTGGTTGACATACTATGTAAGCGTGAATTATTTATATTTAACACCTATGCAGTGTAGAATGCAGTCTAAATGATTGTTGATTGTTTGTCATTGTTGTTTGATACATGTGTTGTATGAAACCCATATAAATAGCATTATATGGTAATTGACTGTGTCTGATTCCAATTTAGAAATATTTGAAAATATAGAAATATTTGAAATAAAAATATTTGAAAATATACGAATATTTGAAATAGCAATATTCGAAAATAGAAATATTTTAAAATAACAAAAATTTTAAAATAATATTCAGTAATGGATCAAAATATGATTTTGATGTCCGATTTGGGATGGACACGAAAATATTTAAATATATAAAGCCGTGTTGATTAAATTAATGCCATTTTGACGTGAACGATATTTATATCGATTCTATTCATTTTTATAATGAATATCGAAAAGGAATTGATTTCAAAATCTAATGTTTTGAAAGTATTATCATTTATATATTAATGATATAGAATATTCAATTTTGATTTGAAATTGAATATGAAGTTGAAATCATTTTGAAAACGAATTTAAAACGATTTATGAAGTGCGTTTTAAATTGAAATCGACGAAATATATATTATATACGTTATATATATAATATAAATAATATAATGGCCTGAGTAGAACGCGTCGCGATGCCGCAGTTCTCGAATTTTGACCATTGACTTCGAATGGACATTACGTGAGATTCGACAGTCGGATTCTCCTAATTCCAGAACCGTTGGGTTCGTATCAAAAAGACCTTTCTAACGAATATTATAGATTTGAAATCTAACGGCTGGATTTGGAATTATGTCCAAATCAAATTTGGAAAAGGTCGTTACAAGTGCATTTCGATGACCGATTATGGAAATCGACCGTATGGGCCTTGGTAAAATTATTAAAAATATTAATAATTAGTGCAAAATCATAAGAAATGGTTTGGAAAGGATTGGGATGAAAAATTCCATATTTGAAAAGATAAAAATAGATTTTTATCGAAATGAACTAGTTATTAACTAGATATGAAATCCAGTAATTTTTAAATTAAATAAATTGGATTTGAAATGGTTTTAAAAATAACCAGAATTTCCAATATATGAATTGGAATGGATTTGAATCGAAATTATCTTTGGAATATTTCGATATTGGATTCCGTGATTATACAGGCATTGTGGAGGAATATGGAGGATATATATATCGTTATTCCAATGCGATGTTTGTTGAGTTCAGAATTTGATATTGAATCCAAGCCGATATATTTTCTATTCAGAGTCTTCTATTTAATATCAAATGAGATTTTGGGGTTGTCGTGAACTGTGTCTTTAGTAACATTGTTCTGGAACCCCATGTGAAGAGAATAAACCTTTTAATTAAGATTGTTAGGGTTTCCAATTATATTTAATAATTGAAATAAAATGGAATGTGAATTAGGTTTATTGTGAACTGTGTTTTTAATGTCATTCGTTCTTTAACCCGATTTACAGTGAAATGAGATATGGTACAAATAAATATTTTAATTATGGTTTGATGGAATTTTCCAAAGTAAAGTTTACCAATTTAATAAAATAAATTGGAATGGAATGGAATTCGATTTGGTAATAATCGAAGTGAACTATTGGGGAGGAAGGTTATTACGATATATGGAATTTAAAAGGCTTTGCCATTATTCCATTTATATTATTGGTTGGATATGGAAGTTTATATCGATTATATAGATCGATCTGTTTTCAATGAAAATTTTATTGTTAATGGAATGAGATTTTTCGTTTATTGTGAGCTATGTTTTAAATGACATTAGTTCTTTAACCCAGTTAAAGATAAGATTAATTTCTTAACTTTGAATAATCATAAGTAATGATTTTTGGAAATTAAAACTGAATTAGAGTTTTAATGAATTTTTAAATAGATTGAAAGGTGAATTTGATAACTAAAATTATCAAATCCAAGAAATGATCGAGAGTAGAGTATCATCAGTTTTTCTCCAAGCGTTAGTTAAATCTTTAGTTAGATTTAAACGTGAAATGGGAATTGAATTTACCGATAACACCGTGGTGTTAGATATGAAGTATTACCAGTTTTACTTCATGGGATGAATAGGTTGGGGTTGGAAAATTAAACAAACGATTACTTCGGTAAGGATCGCTAATTCTTACTAGTTTGGATAAACCATAATTTGGTTTGAATTGATATCCAAAGGAAGATTAAAGAATAAATTTAAAGAATTTATCTTTGATAAAATTAATGGGAACCTTTCCCAAAGGAAATGAATATTTAAATAAAGGAATATTCTGGATTGGAATGAGGTGTATGTTGTGTTTTTATAGCACTTGTTTTTATATACGCGAGTTATTCAAAAAGAACGGGTTTATCCCATTCTGAATAACTGATTCAACGATTTGTCGAGGATGAAGACGGTGGACGAAGACCAGAGGTCTTCACATCGTTTGGATGATTACCGATGTCTTGATTGGGCTGTACACCCAAGACAAGGTAATAAGTGGTGATCATCCAAACGCACTTGGAGATCGACCGAATACGCGAGGACATCGGTTGCGTAGCGTGAATTGCCTATGTGGCATGCTATAATGCAAATAATCAAGGCTTCTGTTGAAAAGCAGAGTCTTGTGGTTGATGATCAAAGCACGGCTTCAATATAGCATAGCTTTGTGCAGCTTAAATTCGTGAGCCTCACACTCCGGTGTGAACCGGAAACGGGAGAGGACATCAGGGAGGGCATGCATTTCCTTCTAGCTAGGAGTGGTGTCAGCGTTTTGCAAGCCCTAAAGTTTTACTTATGTGGATGATGGATAGCGAGGCGCCTCGGTTATTTCGGTCTCTACAGAGCCGATGGATGGTCTTTATATAGACCAGATTTACGCCACATAGGGCAGGGAAACATAGTGTTCAGGCATTTTATTCCACTCCATGTGGACAGGCCCTGACGATCCAAGGGTCGATGCGCTCTGACCCTGAGGCTCGGGCTAGAGTGTCTCGAAGCGGTAAGGACGATCACTTGCCTTGGTTCACAGATGGAAATCCAACTTCCAATACGTGACAGTTACGGTTTTGATTGTAGAGCCTAGTATGGCGACATAGTCGGATGGGGCACTCATGTCGTCTATGATTGATACATTTATATTTGAAATTGTTTGACACTATACACTTATAGTAATAGTAAAATATGAAATTTCCCATACCAAGCATTTTTGGCTATTATAAGGTAAAAACTCTATCCTCCGGCTTGTGTTGCATTATGTGATGGGACCTGAATCTTATAATAGCTTCATCGCTCTTTATTTAGCATTGCGCTGTCGTTTTTATGCACAGGTATTCTTGGGAGGAAACCCATTCCATGTTATACGACGTGGTCCCTTGATTTACCTTACTTTAAAACCAAGATAATAACTGTTTTAGTTCTCACACCAGTCACATGACTGACCAGGAGTTTATTGTTTTAACCTAAACTTTGGGTGCCCCAATTTTCCACACGGGCAGCTTGTAGTTTTGGTTTTGCAGATTTATATTCACAGGATCCTGGCTTACAGCTGGAATGATATTCAAAAAGCTCTGTATCCGTATATTCTTTTCAGTTGTGTTTTGTATTATTTTCCGCTGCATTGTAAATCTCTGATATTTATCGAATGTATAATATTTATTTATACTCTGTTATATTCTTGTATTCTGATGGAATTGTTGTAATAAGAAATGAAACGTTCTTCTCTTTATGTTCTAATTCGTCTTGTCCTCAAAGCAATCCATTGTTTCCTTTACGGGGAAGTTCGGGTCGTCTCATTAACCTTTGATTACAACAATAACTTTCCACGATTTTATTAATGCACACTTAAATAACATAGTTAACGGGAAGTAACATAAAAAAATTACATTAAAAATTTGGTGTATTAAAATGCATCTAATTAAATATAGCGATGAATAAATTTCCATAATAATATAAGGAAATATGTTCTATCAATAGTGTAAATAAATTTCCCCTTCTGTTCCAATATCTATGTATTCTCAGCCTCTTTATTTTTGTACATTCAAAATTTATCCCCACTAATTCAATTTCCTTTTGAAACCAAAGCAATTAATGAAAAAGAAGAATAATAATAATAAATAAAAGAAACGTAACTGGTGTTTTCTCATCTTCTCCCTATGCTTATTTATTGAATCAAACAATCACTTCTTCTTTAGCTCCTCTCTCCATAACGTCTCTTCTTCCCTTCCTAATTTCATTCCTATAACTTCTATAAAAAAGTGGCCACCACAAAATTGATCGTCCCTTAACCAGTGATCTACCCTTCGTTGTTCATCGCTTCCTCCTTCCACCTCAAAGTCGTGCCTCGCGTTGTCAAGCCCATCGCCACATCCAGCAGCCTTCGCCGAATCGCGCTCGATCCCCTTCCTCTACTTCAACTCCAAACAATCCACCCAAGCATCATAGCTTCGTTAATTTACAGTGAGTATTTGCTCACGATTAATTATTGATTCAAGTTTATTAACTTTTAAAATTTAATTAAATATAATAGTTAATATTTTGGTTGCTTGCCACTTTGGATTTTGTGTTTTTGCTGCCTTCGTACTAGTCAATTTTTTTTTGCAATTAGCTTGTGAAATCTTGGCTTGTATGATTTTTGTGTGTTTTATTTCCTATTATGTTCACTTTATATTTTGTTTATTACATGACCCGTTCTGATTTGTTCATGCCACTAATCATGCGTAGGAATGTTCCTAATATACGAGTCTATTTTATAATACCTTAATTTCACCCTGTTATACATAACAAATCTAAATATTTTGTTTGCCTATTACCAGTTTGCCAAAAATCTAAACCCCTATGTCTGTTCCTACTGCTTGCATTTGAATATTTTGGTCTTTGTTGCCCTGCTTCAGTTTCATAAACAAGATGCATGTGATCAAAATTTTCATGTTCAAAACTATGAAGATAAATCCATAATCACATGGATTATATCTAAAGAAACCCTGTACAACTATATACTTTCATCTTATTAGGAAGACAGTTAAATTTAACATTGGGCTAAACAATTCAAATCTATAGACCGCAAGTGACAATACATTAGAATCATGATATATTGTTCAAATCTTTATTTAATCAATTACACATGTATTTTATCCAATGTTTGAACTTTTTACCATGTATAATTTGAAAACCATATGGAGAAATTTGATGAATATAATCATACAAAGAGTGAATTAATGATCAGTGTAAAGCGTAAAGTAAGACAATTGCTTTTGAATATTATGGAGATGTATAGGGAAGTCAAAATTTAGAATGTCATGTGTACCTCTGGAACATTAGTTTGGAAATGAAAATAGAAATTGTTTATGATTATTAGTTTTATAAAAAAAATATAGAATGAATTATATGAAATTTTATTTCATGGCAGTAAAACATGTACTAATCGATGAATGAACATTCCAGTAACCTGGTAATTATTGTTGCAGCTTTGTGTATTATGCTTTGATTATATAGCTGGGTGCGTGTGGGTGGATACATATGCATATGAACCCGGAAGCTTATATTTTGCCTCTGTTTGTGTATTATACTTCATATTATAACTTTAGTTTGTAAGGGTAGATATATTATGCATGTCGTGAGACCTGAAATATGATATATATATATATATATATATATATATATATATATATTAAAAAAACTCGTTCATTGTTTTGTTACCCGCTGCATCATGTTGAGAAATATATGCATTAGTTAATTACATGCAGACACTTTGAAAGTTGCATTTTATTTGCCCAATATGTTCGTATGCAACTATGTTGTTATTTGCCTTTAAATGCATTGTTTTATGTATATTTATGCTACTTGTTTTTTTGTTATTCGCGCACACCCTATTGAACTGATACTACACTAGATTTGCACCTAGTTTAAACTAATTTTAATAGACACTGCTCCCATTTTAAGCTGATACATACTACACAACTATTTATTTTGCATATGATATATTTGATGTTAGAATTAATTATTATATTCAGTTTTTATTGAAGTTAATATACTTGAACAATGATTAATCCTGACTCGAGTGTTTATATTTTTGCATGAAATGCTCGGGTCAGATACGAACGTTGAAGATTTAAAGGTCTCGGTTATTGAAGTTACAGAGTGACGAAGACGCCCGCTTTTGATTCGCTTAAAATTCGCAAATTTTTGGTAAATAAATTAATGTATATTTTCTTCCGTTGTGTTTAAAAATATTGTAAAACTCTGATAATTTTGTAAAAATTATTCTGCTGCATGTTATTATGTTATGTGATTCTGTGTGTTGATTATGTTAAACCTCATAAGTAATAAAAATCTGTCGTTTCGTGCGGTTTAAGTTGGTATAACTACCGACTTGAAGTGGTCGAAAAGGCGGGTTATTACAATTTTCATAGAATGACACGCAGAAACTAACAGTAGCCATGACATGGCTACTGATTCTTCTCAGCAATGTCTAAATGTAGTATTTCTGGATAACATGGTTGATGATTGCGGGATCTAAGCACGCATGTCAAGGAAAATATTTTTATGCGAAAAGACAAAAATATTTATTTAAATTACTTCATTTGTCATCCTTGCAACAAAAATATGTAGGACATACTATCGTCCCTGTAATAAGCATATTGTCCACACTCGGTGTCGATAGGAAAACGTATACCAGTGGTACCAATAGAAAAGCAAGAGCAGTGGAACTCGATTACAAATTGAGCAGTGAAGCTTAGTAAATTCAGCGCTGCTCGGCTATATGAACTAACCAATAATCTTAGTTAAAAACCGAGTTTAATTCGATTTAAAAACTGAGTGCTAATTTTAGTTATTAACTGAACAAATCACTTGGATTTTATTATCAAACTCGGTGCAATTTTTTTGTACGGTGAAGTAAGTAAAGTTTGGATTTTATTATCCAACTCGAGCGCTAAGCAAGTAAGGTTTTGTAATCTGACCGGAAAATCGAATTTGTTGTAAGCTTTTTCTATTCATATATCAATTTTCCACAAGTTTCATTTCATTTCATTTGATTCAATTACTTAATAAAATGAAAAGAAACCAGATTGAGTAAATATGAAACATATTTAGAAAATTCAAGTCCTAAGCATCCCAAATTGTCTTGTATAAGCTATCGAGATTCTAAGGTCATAGTTTAATTTTTGCATTTCATAGTTAAGTACATGGGTCAGATGAAATCTCAAGTGAAACTCGGGATGACAGTGATGCTGATTGGACCACATATGTATATATTGAAAAAGGAGACGGTTAAAAATCAAAATCATCTCATTAAGATTAAATTCAGTAGTTACATGCTTGCTAAAATTAACATAAAAAATTAAACGGTAAAGATTTACTCAAAATTCATTCCATTATGATGTGCTCAGCAAGCCAACCTATAGCAGAAGAGTGGGAACCTTCCATGTACTGTAATTCGGATGTCTGCCTCCATAGCTCTACTTCTGGCTCTTTTACGGTGTCTATCCAAACTTTAGCTGCATTGTTTCCTGATGGTTTGAAATGTACCCTTGCATTTGAATCAGTTGACTCCACCCGTCCTAAAGCTACTACTTTACAATTTCCCGATAAACCAAGTAACTTGCATCTATTGTTTGTTCTTGAATTTGCAGTTTGCAAGTAGAAAAAAGAAAAAAAATAAGTTGCTAATCCTTGAAAAAATAAAAAGACAACATAAAAATCAAGTACTAGAAATGTTTTCACCACATTCTTAGTCGTAGTAGTAACTGCAGTATCACTTGTCTCAACAACTACTTGCGATTCAGGCCATGCAACCTTCTTACTAGCAGCATCCCCAATTCAGAACAAACCAGGGAATGGCCTCCACAAAAAAGATTCTAGATCTGGTGGTTCATCTATCTAAATAATCATAGCTGCTGGTCCAAGAGGAATATCATTACCAATTTCCTCCAAGATGCTAGAATGTAATTGTCCTAAAGCCACTAATTACTTGCCCCCTCCCCAATTAAAAAAACTTGCATTTGCATTCCAAGCTGCTACTTCTACTCTATTAGATGTAAAAATATTTATTTAGTAAAAAATGTATACAATAAAACTGCATGTTCATTGTGAATAAAAATGTTTACCTCATCTTCTCCTCCTTCATTGTGATCAGTTGAATGTAGAACAACACTATTCTTCGGCCACGCCACCATATTATCATTTGCTTCCCCAATAAGTGAGAAAGAAGTTATAGACCTCCATACAAAAGCATCCATCTTGATTGGATTTTCAACTAAAATTACCATTGCATCCGGCCTTAAAGAAACATCATTGACAAGCTGGTTAGGATCGTCTGACACGTATCTTCCTTCAGCAACGATCTCTTCATTCCCTCGCCAATCCAATAAATCACACTTCTTCATATTTTCATCAAAGTTATACTACATGTAAACATAAGAAAATTTAGATATTAATCGAATAAAAAGTTAAAATATGAATGATGCGAAACCAGTAAAAAAAATACTTGAGGTTTGTTTACTTCTGTCCTACTGTGTCTACTCTGCAAAATCTTAGAAAATATATAATTAGGTAGAATTAACTTCATGAATTTACTTTCATCAGCTATTGTCATACGCAGCAGAATAAATGTGTGGTGCAGAATAAATATGTTCTTTTATATTGGAATTTACTTTGCATATGGAACAACACCTTAGCAAGTTTAACAATCTTATAACGGATCCCAAGACTTGAATATGAATTATAGCTCCAATCACCCAAACTTGTGAATTATAAGGATATGGTCAAAACATAAGAACCTAATGCCCTAAGTTTTAACCAAAATATATCAAACAACCAAGTTCAAAGCCTTATAAGTGATTTCAATTTACATCTATATTAAGCCTGATGATTTGAAACCCATCCTTTTGATATCCTGAAAGAAATTCGTACAAGTATTCTCCCAATAGTGAACTTTTGGCCAGGGAACAAGATGTTTTTAGATGGAAGAGGATTTTAGTATCCTCAAAACTAAACCTGTAGGAATTTAGAGCATACGCATGAGATCTTCGTATTTGAAGAAACTTCGAAGTTAAAGTTTAAAACATATAACTGTTATCTTTTGTTTCAACAGGAACACATTTATAGGAAGCACTAAGGGCTTGCAACATGATCTAAAATGACTTTTGACAATAGGAACGGATTTATAACGATACAAGAGAACCGTTTGATTTTAATGGGTACCTCACTCTCTCTTGAATCGAAAGGTGCAACTCTAGAAAATCTAATATGACCAACGGTTCTATAAAGAGTTCACCACTCTAGGGTATTAACCGTTTTATGGCTGACAATTAATTTGTCATTGAATCATAGGTTATGTAAGAATAACTATAAATTTAAATAAAAAGAACTAGATTCCTACATAAAAAGAGCAAAAATAAATATTTCACAAAGTTCTCAAATTGACTATGAAATTTGCAGCATTACATTTAAAACAATTTTTAGATAACTTCCATATATAATATCTTGAGATAAGGAGTTAATATGGAGGAGTTATATGCTTCTCAAAATTAACAGTAAGAAATTATTAAATAGGTACTTTGGACAACAATGAACATTAAAAAATATTAAATTGCAATTGATAACCTGGGTGTAGCCAGTGAACTAATAGTGGTCCATAATAACTTTAGCTGCTATTAATTTAATAATAAACCTATCTTAAATTACAAAAAGTAAAACTAATACACCCATATTCTAGTCCTTAGGATGTTGAAAAACTCCTTATCCAAAATTAATTTTTTTCTTTAAAAAATTAAAGCAGAAAGATTGAAGTAGATTAAATCAAGCAGAGATGTAGAAAATACAGAAGACTACAAGCGTAACTCGGAGGGAATAGGTTTTGTTTAAGATGAATGGGTTCATTGTTAATTAGATGACTTTCATGTAGTTAATTTTAGAATGCCCTATTATATCTTTAAAAATCAACCATAAATCAAATTTAAAACATTGATTAATTGAAGGGAAAATTGAATGGTTGTTAAATGAATATGATTCCTCTTTTCTAATCTAAATCAGACTAATGTTAAATTGTAAAAGAAGAAACAAATGAATCTGTGTACCCTTCTGTTAACTTGATAAGAATTGGTATAACTTGTTGTCGTTGATGCTAAACCAAAGTTAAAAGAATTGACTGCATTTTGAAGTTAAATACGAAGTCTTGGGAATATGAATTATAATTCATAAAATCAACAAGTTGGTCTTGCATGAACAATTGGTTGAACTAGAACATAATAATTTTATAACGGATCCCAACTTCATAATAGATAACAATATATTAATGAGTTTTTGAATAAAAATGCATATTTTAAACAGTTTTGGAGATACTAAGCAAGCGATCAAAACTGGAAAGCAAAGATGATTATAAAAGGAAAAAGGATTTCGAAATCATAAATTATTAGAATTTATCTACTACAAACATATTTATTACAATTCCATATACTAAAAATGCACTTAAAGAATTTCAAGAGAAACAAACGACTTGTGTAGTTGAGCTGTGCTAACTAAATTTAAGTTGGTAAGATTTAGAAGCTTTCAAGGACTTTGCAAGTGTAAGTAGCCGCCATTTTACCAATTTTGAAATAGTTTAACGAATTATCAAATAGTCACGACTAATGGTAAATCAACTATTTAACATCTTTTACTGCTAATAAAAACTCAAGTATCACCAATGAATGTCTTACCAGTTAATCAAATGCCTAATCCGAAAACTTTAAATTCAAATTTATATGCAGTCATAGTAAATCCAATATTTTTTAAGCAGTTACTATCTTACAGCAAGATTACAAATTTCTGTAAATCAATTTTCCATCGAACATCAAATTTTTATCTTCTTTCAAACAATACTCCCAGTAAACCGATTAATCAAAATCCTATTATACGATAACCCAACAACTAATTACACCAATTATATGTTCACTAATTATACATTTTCATCATCCAAATAAAATGTGACGGCCCGCCACACACTAGCCGACATTTCCCATGAAAATGCGTTGTGCCTATGTCCAATTGGCACGAGACGGTCGGCAAAGAAAGGGAAAAGAAAAGGACTTACTGGTGAACTAATAAAGAACCTATAGAATGTCTCACAGCGCAAGGAATAAAATATAATAATAACATACTTGACATAAACAGGTGAGACAGTGCATGAGCTGAAACTAAACATCATAGCAGCGGAAAATCCAAATACAGCTTATGTTCCACATCATCATTATTACAACTTTAAAACTATCTCTAAAGCAAAAGAAAGGAAAGGTACACTACTAATGCCCAAAGTAATGACCAGTAGCGACACAGGGAGAATATCTATATATATATCATACGTGGGAGCCTCCTGCTCGTCTCCGGTACAACTACCCGTGCATACCACCTAACCTGTCTTTAGTCTGCCAGTTTAAAAGCACCCAGGGTAATAAGAAGAGACATAAAACTCTGGGTCAGACAAAAGTCTGGTATGAGTGATAAGCATCAAAACAGAACAATAACAGGTATACTAAACCATACCTGAACCTGGACCTGCAACCAAAGAGTTAGCACAACATGCCGCTCAATACTCTAAGGTGCCACCAACGTATAGTGTAAAGAATACGGGGGTGGGGTGTGCATGACATAGTGAAAGAAAACAATCAAACATAGCAACCATCCTCACATCTCTCACTCAGTGCGTAAAGCATACAATATACACAACTTTGATCACCCTATTCCTAGCTATGTTCACTCTGCCCCATGGAGTCATGAAGACACCACTGCACTGATCCATAGCCACTTGTCTTTGCTATGTCCACTCTGCCCCCATGAAGTCATAACGACTCCACTGCACTAGTTTATAGCCATACTACGAACACTCTGCCCCATGGGGGCAATAACTACCCCATTGCACTGATACGTAGCCTAACGTCCGTCTTGGTGGTGAATCAAAGCTATGGACGTCGATAACCCCTTAGCACACGTCCCGCAGCAAAGCCCAATCATGAAGTTAACTCGTTGGTTCCCATCTAAATCTTGAGCTCTACTTTCTATTTGGACTCCCTTTGCATCTCGGGTTTTGGTCGAATGGGAGTTGGTCTTCAAAAGATTCGTCGAGTAGAAGTAGCTTAAGTCTGGTTCGGTTAGGCTATACATCATCTTCAGATTTCTTGTTCGGTTCGGTTCGGATTCTCCATCGTTGTTTGGCTCAGCTCCTTCATTCGGTTCGGTTCGAGTGTCATCCTCCAACTCGATTCGGTTCGGGTGCTTCTGCTTGGATATGTTTCGGTCCTCTACCCCTCCAGTTAGTCTGATCTGATCCCCTGTCCTCCTGTCATTCCGATCCGATCCCACTTTCTAGCTCCAATCCGATCCGATCCCCACGCCAAGCTTCAGCCTGATCCCAACTCTGACACGATCCCAATGGCCTTCCTTTTCGCCCTGCTTTATCTTGTGCTAAGTTCCAGTTCAGTTCAGTGCTTCCTTGCCTAGTCCACTACCCGACCCGAACCCTTTCAACCGATCCGATCCGAAATCCTGCACAATTTTCCTATGACTTTTTCCGGCGACTATTTTACACCATACGACAGTGTTTTTGACCATTATAACCCTTCTTATCAATCACAAAGCATACCATACAGTCATAGAAACATGCATAATCAACCACAAACACCAAAACAGTAATTTGATAGGTTAAAACGGATCAAACATAGCCAAAATCCCATATTTACCTTTAACCATGTTTAAGCATAACTAACATTAGGATTAGCAAAACTTAACCAAATTAACCCAAACTTTTAATAGAGGTCTAAAACATTATTTTGAAACTTATAAATATTTTTCCAGATTTTTAACATGTATAGATTCGCTAATTACCGCTAATTACCCTTAATTAGCCATAATTAGTGAGGAACTATGCAAATCACTCACCTTTGCTACAAATAGACTATCAAATCTGAAATGATTCTCTGTTTGGGTGTGAATACCAAGGCTATACAGCAGTTCTACCTTGATTCTTGTGCTAATCCGCTTTGATTTGATGTAGATTTGGCTTAATTGGCGATTAGAAGGTGATTTGGGGTGTTTTAGCAAGTGGAGGCCATTGCTAGGGTTCTAAGAATGAAAGTGGCGGCTGTGAAAGTGAGAAAAAGGGTGTTCTCTAAACCCTCATAGCCCTTAAATACTCCAAATCCCGAAATTCCCCTTTGGGCCTTGCTGTTAATCACCCGGTTAAGCCCAATTAAGCTGTTTTTCACCACCTGAAACTTGTTTCAGCCATATCTCCCAAACGCTGAGTCCGTTTGGCTAATGTGACCACTCTACGGAAATGTAAACCACCATCTGAAACTAATGGAAGTGGTTTCAGGTCAAAACTCCTTTCCAATCAAAAGTTATGGTCAAAACAAGACCAGCGAGGAGTAAAACGGTAATTTAAAAATTGGTAAAAATCATGAACATGGGAAATGTCCCTATTAGTCGTCTTCCAAAGTTACATGACCATACGAACTCGCATGTGAAAGAAATAAATATTCTACGATCCTACAATGAGTAGAATGCAAGTCGTTACATTCTCCCCCTTAAGAAATTTCTTCCTCGAAATTACTTAACCCAAAACATACATAGGATCCCGCATGCCTACTAGCCACATACAACAATCAAACATGCAAAACAAACAAAACAAACCTATCCTAACATGCGGAAAAACTAAATCAAAATTGAAATCTTACCAGACGAAGAGTTCTGGATACGTCTTCCTAATGCTCTCCTCTGTCTCCCAAGTACAGTCATTCTCATTCTCATCCCACTGAATTCTGACTAATTTCACCGCCTTACTTCGAAGTTGCTTCGTATCGTTCCCAACAATACGCATAGGCTTGCGGTTCCCAACCGCCTCGGGTTCAACCTCGATATCATCCAACTGATCAGGTGAAATAACCACACCGGGGACGTGCACGAACTTTCTTAACTAGGAAACATGAAATACATTATGAACTCCTGCCATCTTCTCTGGTAATTCAACTTTGTATGCTAGATTCCCAATTTTCTCAAGAACTGGGAATGGACTAACAAATCTTGGTGTTAACTTGCCTTTCCTACCAAATCGAATCACGCTCTTCAACGGAGAAATCTTGACAAACACCAAGTCGCTAATGGAGAACTTTAATTCACTTCTCCTCTTATCAGCATAGCTCTTCTTCCTATCTTGGGCAGCCTTCATTCGTTGTTGGATAACCTTAATCTTAGCTGAAGTTTCTCTTATCACATCTGGTCCAAGCACAAACTTCTCACCAGTTTCTAACCAACATGACAGTGAGTTGCACGGTCTTCCATACAAAGCTTCAAATGGAGCCATACCAATACTGGATTGATAACTATTATTATATGCAAACTCTACTAGATGTAAATGGTCATCCCACGATCCACCAAAATCCAATACACAAGCTCGCAAAAGATCTTCTAATACTCGATTCACCCTTTCTGTCTGTCCGTCAGTTTGAGGATGATACGCGGTACTGAAATCTAATTCTAATCCTAACGCCTCTTGTAAGCTTTTCCAAACCCACTAGCAAACAATGGGTCTCCATCACTCACAATGCTTTTAGGTACTCCATGAATTCTCACTACCCATTTCATATATAGCTCATCTAACTTAGCTATCGTTCTGTTTGACTTGACGGGTATAAATCTTGCACTTTTGGTCAGTCGGTCCACAATCACCCAAATGCTATCATGGCCCGATCTATTCCTTGGTAACCCATCAATGAAAACAATCGAGACTTGTTCCCATTTCCATTCTGGAATCTCTAATGGTTGCAATAAACCACTAGGCTTCTTTTGCTCAGCTTTAACTAGCTGGCAATTCATGCATTTGGATATAAACTTCCCAATGTCTCTTTTCATCCCTTCCCAGTAGTAGGTCTGCTTCATGTCTATATACATCTTGTTACCGCCGGGGTGTATAGTCAGTTTTGAGTGATGACATTCTCTAAGCACTTCATCTCTCAATCCATTGACATTGGGTACAACTAGTCTTCCATTCTTTCTAAGCCATCCATTTCGATCAAGCCCATACTTGCTCATCTCTTCGTCGATTCCTATCTCTAGCTTTGAGATGATTTCCAATAGGTTAGGATCGTCCCTCTGACTGGAACCAACCCGCTCAATCAAAGTGGGTCTGATCGTCAAACTTGCTAACATTTCTGGATCCAATTCGCACTTTGGTCTAAAATCATACCCAGCGATGTACTCCAGTTGCTTCCATTCTGGAAACATAGCCCCTAAACTGGCATGTCTTCTACTCAATGCATCAGCCACTACATTGCCCTTTTCTGGTGTATATGCGATGTCGAAATCATAGGAAGCCAAGAATTCTAACCATCTTTGTTGTCGAAGATTTAGATCCTTCTGAGAGAAGAGATACATTAACGATTTATGATCAGTAAACAACTCGAATCTTTCTCCCAAGAGATAATGTCTCCACATCTTCAATGCGAACACGATCGCTGCTAATTCCAAATCATGTGTAATGTCCCAGGGTTCCGCCCGGACTTAATTCGATCATTAGATCGACCAAGACCGTTCAAAACCCGAATACGTTAACTCTGGGAATACAACACATTAGAACAATAACAGCAGACTTTTATAAACATTACAATAATGTTACATCAGAGTACAGAACATATCAGAGTACATCGAATAAAATTACAACGGAAGATAAATTACAGAAAATTAAATACAATAAACAGCGGAAGACTTCTATGCTCTGGACACAGCTTTAGGCTTCGATCCAGAATCCTGCTCAAGAGATAAATATATGCAAAAAGTTACTCGACTGCCCGTATGGAAAAGAGGTCACCCGAATTTGCAAAGTGAAACAAACTACGAGTCAGTCTTGGGACTGGTGTGAAAATTCTTAACTAATATAACCAATAATAATAAGGCTAATCACAGGACCACGCCGCTAACGCGGAACGGGTTTACTCCATTGGATTGCCAGTGCATAAAATAAAGTGAATCGTTAAACAACGCAATGCTTTTTAGAAAAATGGAATCATCATAAGACTCAAGTCCCATCACACAATGCAACACAAACTGGAGGATAGAGTTTTACCTTATAATGATTAAACAAGCTTCGTACGATAAAACGAATTTGATATTATTATTAGTGTATATATGTTTCAAAAACATTTCAAAGTAAACGTATCAATCCTAGGAAGCATAGCTACCATATACTATGCCTCCATACTAGTAAAACAATCAAGTCCGTAGGTTCGTATTGGGAATTGGGTTTCCATCATGAGTCAAGGCTAGGAATGATCTCCTTAATGATTCGAGACACTCTAGCTAATGTCTCAGGATCCCCCGCAGTGAACCCTTGGAAAGCTGCAGGGCCGGTCCGCACATACGATTTTGCGGATTAGTTATTCCTGAACACACGTTTCCCGGTCCTATTGGACCTATCATCTGAGGCGCCTCATTCCATCATCCACATAAGTAAAATGTCGGGCCGTGTAAAAACCAAACACCACTTCTAGCTAGAAAGAAACGTGCTGCTCTCCCTGCGTTCCCTTGCTCCGTTTTAGACTCAACCGTGTTGTGAGGCTCGTGAAGCTACGTTATACACAAAGCTACGCCTAAACAGGCCGTGCTTTGATCATCAACCACAAGGCCTGCTTTTCAACAAAAGCCTTGATCATATGCATCTTAGCATGTCACATTGTCAATCCATACCATACCATTGATTCCTACCAATATATAACCTCTAAGCTCATACGTCTTAGAGAAGGGTGTTAAACACCAAACAGATATATATTTAGCAGAGATCAACAAGTACTGTATAAAGGAATACAATGTCAGACATAAAATCCATTTCCAAGTCCGTTCTGGGTCTGAACGAAACCGGAGGCACCTTATACCTCGCATATCTGAACTACCAACAAGTAGTCTGGACGGCCACCATTGTAGCCCCTTCAAGGTAGTTACTCTAATCATGGGCGTCAATGGTAACTCATCCAGTCGACGTGAAGATCGTCGATCTACAATCACCGTCTTCAACTCTTCGACTTAGATCGACGAATAATCGTTTGAAATGAGATTGAACTCGGACCTTTCAAATGATTCTCGCGTATATATCATTTCAAATAATTTCTTATCGTTAATATTAATTTATAACGATTAATCTCTATTTTTATTTATATAAAAATAATTGAATTTTATTTAACGACTCTTCAAGTCAATAGGCGACCTTGGCGCTGTTTTCACCCAATTTTTTTTTACACATTTCTCTAATTCTAACCATTGGATTTTAACACAATTCATATCGTTGGGAAGATCTTCCCAAGGCGAACCTAACGGTTTCAGTTTTAGGAAAATCCGACGGTCGGATCTTCGGTATAATAATTTAAAGACACGATTCCAAAATGCGAACTACCACGCTCGATTCGTTTGATTTTAATTTATATATATATATATATATATATATAATTATATATAATTCCTTCATCCATATATCTTGCTAACAACAAATATCCATATTTGTATATATAATATCAAGTTATAACATGACACACAATAATGTTTTATTTTTATTGTAATTCACATTCACATACTATACACAACAATGTACATTTTCTTTCATCTTTCAAATTACACAAAATGTATATTTTGGTTCCTTATTCTTTTTAATGAAAATCCATTCATTAAAATGTACATTTCTTCGTTATAATCTTTACTGAAAATCTTTTTACATAAATATGTAAATTTCATACTGTTGATCTTTTACATGAAAAATGTAATTTCACTTTAATTCAGTTACATGAAAAAGGTAACTTTTACTTTTGTTCAATTACTATCTTTTCATTGGAGTCAACTTATGTTAAATTGAAGTCCGTAAACGTTTAATTCTTTCCAATGAAAATGACACTAAAATTATGCCTTATTTTAATATATGAACATGACACTAAAAACATGTTTCATCCTCAATATATGAACATGATCTTAAAAATATATTTATTTTTAAGATAATAACATAGCACTGAAATATGTTTTAAATTTCATATATTAACATAACATTAAAAATACGATTATATTTCATATAATTAACATGACTTTAAAATATGAAGCTATTTCATATGCATTCACATGATTCCAACACATGTTTTTATTTCATATGCATTAATGCTACTCCAAACATGATTTTATTTTCATATACTTTAACTCTACCCCTAAATATGATTTTATTTTCATATGCAATTAAATGACATTAAAACAAAAGATTATATTTATTTCTTATGCACTCATGTTACACTAAAAAACATGATTTCATTTTCATATGCATTTTCATTATTCCAACTATAATCTAAAAATTGATTATCCTATATGGTATCCTTTTATAATAATATTATTTTCCAAAATATTAATTTTGAAATTTCTCTTTTAATATTCATTATAAAATGGACAAAATAAATCGATAAACTCGTTCGGGTTTTTTAAAAAATGCGTTGCTATTTTTAAAACGAATTAAATAGCCCAACTCATTTTCTTATCCATTGGTATTTTATAATGGGCTAGACCTCTCACATTAAGCCTACGACTTGTGGATGCTAGATGTGCCGGTCGGTTCTGGCCAGACTTATTCCATAAGTTGGGCTTAACCTTATGTCATGGCCTGTTTTCGTTTTTGTGCACTTGGACCTCTCATATTAGGTTCAACATTAGTGGCTGCTGGATATGCCGGTCGGGTCCGGGCAGACTTCCACCACAAATGTAACCTAACCTCGTGTCCAAGCACAATTATAATTTATAATTATAATTAATTTTTCCAAAACATATTATTTGAAATTATCCTTTCCATTATGGAATCTTAATTTTAAGATATTCTTTATTTTTAAATATCTTGATTTCAAGTATCTTAATATAAATTGTAACTTTCCATATTATTATGATTTAATAATAACAACCATTTCAAGATGTTCCATTTTGAAACCATATTTTTTTTTTACTTTAACATATTACCCCAAAGATGTAATCTTTTTAATTGAATCCTTTTATTGTAACTTTTAGACAATAAAGACGTAATCTTTCTAAATCAACGTCTATTAATTCCATTAATTGAATATGAAATAAAAACATTCCTTTAATTCAATATTGATAACGTTTTGGAAACAAATCTTCTTAATTTAACATATTGACAATTAAAAAGGTAATCTTTTTAAATTCTAACTTTTTCTTTTTATTGTTACCGCATCCTACTATGTTTCTACTATTACATTATAAATGTATTTTTAATTTTGACCTTTTTATTAGCAAATAAGATGTCAATAAAAATGTGTTTATAATCTTGACCTTTTTATTAACAAATAAAATGTTAATAAAAATGTGTTTATAATCTTATCCTTTTTATTAACAAATAAAATGTTAATAAAAATTTATTTTTGAACTTGTTTCTTTTATTTGTGCATGGAATGTAACTAAACATGTTAAAACAATTACGGTCTTTTTATTTAAACATTAAATCCAAATAAAAGTGTGTTTCATAATCTTGTCTTTTTATTTATATATGGAGTATAAATAAAATGAAAAAGAAAATATATTTTCTAATCCTGTCTTTTTATTTACACATAGTATGTAAATAAAAATATGTTAAACAAGTTTGTCTATTTATTCACACATGGAATGTGAATAAACATATAATAATCAATTTCTTATTTTTATTCACATAAGAAATGTGAATAAACATATAATAATCAATTTTGTATTTTTATTCACATATGGAATGTGAACAAACATATAATAATCAATTTCGTATTTTTATTCACATAAGGAATGGGAACAAACATATAATAATCAATTTCATATTTTTATTCACATATGGTGTGTAAACAAAAATATAATTTTTTTTTAAAAAGTGAATAAAAAAATCTGACAATGAAATAATTTGTCTTGATTTGGCAAATTGATTACAACTCTGTACTCAACATGATACACAATTCTAATGTTAACATAATTTAACGATTCTTGATTTGCTAAACATGACCATTTCAAATAAATGATATTTTAAAAAATTCAATAAAATATCATAACAAATTTGATATTGTAAATTGGATAAAAAAAATTATCCTAATCAAATTCACAAAACAAAACAATATTTTAATTAAATTAAAATTCTGGTTTAATCTAAATTACCAAACGCGATGTTTTATATCGGATCCATACAGATCTAAGAAATAAAACGACAGATCTACACAATACAACGCAATACAATTCAATACAATCCATCAGAACAATCAGCACAATACATCACAGTACAGATCACACGGATAATTATTTAACGAAATTGTAACAACCTGGAAATTGTGAGCCAATTTAAAAATTTTATTTTGGCAATTTTAATGGATTTTGACTATTTAAAATGAATTATTTTAAATAACATCGACGAGAAATTTATTTTGAATAGAATTCGAACGTATATATTTATATTGAACGTTGTTAGAATGTAAAATTTTTATTTTAATTATAAAGGAATTGAAAATAGCACGGTAGTTCGATAATTTGATTTCAAATTTCAAATGAATGTACCGAGTGCAAAATAAACCGGATTTTAGCGAAACCAAAAATATTTGAATCTATTTGAGAATATCTTTCCAATGAATCCGAAAAATCAAAATTTTATAGCGGGGATAAAAAGATATGCCCAGTTGAAAATTCAGAATAGTCGCTGGAATTCTGGCCCTTAAAAATAGCCGTTTTACAAATGACCTCGGTTTTCGAAGAAACAACTTTTGTTGGATCCATGATGTCAAGTTATTGCTAGATTCCAAAATTCATAATTTTTCGAATCAATATGTGGCGTGGCAAAGGAAAATGCGTTTGACCAGTTTTAGTTGAATTTAATCGACTGGAAAATGGCCATTTTTGAAACGGTCTCAGAATTCGATGAAACTAGTTTTTTAGGACCGTATCGTGAATACGAAGCTAGAAAATATTTTTTGGGAATTTTTAGAGTTCGTATGTGACCCCAGTAAATTGAAATGCATGTTCAAATTCAATATATAGAGTTATATGTTGATTTTGATGAAAACTGATTGAAATGGTCGAATCAGCCTATGATACATATCCTATTGTGTTCGGAATGGAGGTAAAACGCTAGAGACGACAGGCGGTGGGTCCTGTTTCGAGGTCGAAATAAAAAGTACCTTTTTGAAATTAAATTAATAAAATAAAATAAAAACCTCTCCCCTCTCTCTCTATATTCTCAGGCACCCCTTTTTCTTTCTTCAGAATGGATTTAGAAAAAAAAAGGGAGATCGACTGGGGGGGAACCGCCGCCGCCGCCCATCGCGCCCCCCCCCCAGGTGGCGCGCCCACCACCAAGACACCCCCTAGCCGCCCTCCTCCGCCTCAAACCCGACCCCCCCTTCTGCTCCTCCTTCCCCGCTCCGTTCTTCCTCTCTTTCCCCCTTCTTTTCTTCCTTCCACTTAAACTCCACCGCCACCTAGGTCGCCGCCACCCCTCCGACCACCGCCCTAGCCCATTGAGCACCACCACCTCTAGCCGTAGCCCCTCCCTCTCCGACGATCAACCTGAACCACCCCACCTCACTGTAAGTTTTTATATTTTCCTTTGATTTTGATTTCTTTTATTTTGATTTTTACTTTGTATATAAAAATCAAATGGTTTTTGTTTATGAAAGAATTGATTTTTATTGTAGTAAAAGATTTGATTTTTATAGTTTAAAATATTCGATTTGATTTCTAAAACATTTTATTTTTAATATGTTAAGGCTTTAAATTTTTTTTACTATGATAAAGATACAATCTTTTATAGTAGTAAAAATATAATATTTGGTAGTAAAAATATAATTTTTAGCGGTATAAAGATCGGATTTTTAACTAAGAAAAGGCAAGATTTTTATTGGATAAAGATATGATTTTTAATTATATAAAAATTTGATTTTTATATAAGTAGTAGCGGAATAAAAATATAATCTTTATCGATATGAACACCGTAGTAAAAATATAATTTTTATAAGATAGAAGTATTAAAAATTCGATCTTTATATTAGAAGTAGATATAGAAATGTAATTTTTATATAGAGAATAGCGTGATAAGAATATAATCTTTATTATATGAACACCGTTATAAAAACAGAATTTTTATCTATATAGTAGCGGTGTAAAAATAGAATTTTTATCCAAATATAGTGATTCTAAAAATATGATTTTTATATATGTAGTGGCTACGGACGATAAAATTGACAAAAGGCGAGCACGACGAAGATTCCTACATATGAAGAGTCGCGACGTTTGGATTAGCTAGTTGGTGAGAATTTCTCACTTTAAATTTTCTTTTCTAGTTAAAAATATATACTAGGATGCAGACGGTGCTTAGCAGCACCCGACACCCGTCGTCCACAGACCATGGACGGCTTGTATGTTTGTCTGATGTGTTGGGAAGTTTGTTTGTGATGTTGATGTGAAATGGATAAATAAAATATTCATGTATTGAAATAAATTAATTATCGTTAAAAATATAATTTTTAATGTGAATATGAATATAGTGAATGTGAATAAATAAATATTCATTTACAAACCAGACGGTTTGTTTATGTACACCTATTTGAAGGACATTGATTGGGATGATAAATTTTAGACATCGCCCAACTGCACAAATAATTCAGTGTTTTTGGATTGAAACCCCACACGGGTGTTAGGGTGATATTTGGAGTACACTAATCCCAATTATTTAATTGTATGTCGATCGATTGGTCGACAGACTGTGTAAGCGTTAATTATTTATATTTAATGCTTATGCAGTTGTGTGGTGCACTTTGGATGATGGTTGATTATTTATCGTTGCTATTTATATACATGTGTTGTATGGAAACCATATAATTAACCTTATATGGTAATTGATTGGGCCTCAATCCAATTGGGAAATAATGAATAATATAAAAGAAAATTCATGTGTTGAATGGAATAAATAGTCATGTGTTGACGATGCTCATTTGTTGAGAATTCATGTGTTGAAAGTGCATTCATGTTTTGAATAAAATATTTATACAATAAAATTCACCCTTTTATTGTAAATATGAAGAAATATAAATTCATGTGTTGAATAGAATAAATATTCATTTGTTGAATAGAATAACGAATTTATTGAAATATATAAAGCCGTGTTGATTAGAGATGCGCCATTTTGACGTGAGCGATATTTATATCGATTATATTCGTTTGTAAATTAATATAGAAAGGGAAGTGATTTCAAAATATAACGTTTTGGAAATATTACCATTTGTATATCGATGGTATGGAATATTCAAATTTGATTTGAAATTGAATATGAAGTTGAAATCGTTTCGAAAATGAATTTAAAACGATTTATAAAATACGTTTTGAATTGAAATCAACGATATATATATATATATATATATATATATATATATATATATATATATAAATGGCCTGAATAGAACGCGCCGCGCCGCGGCAGTTCGCGAATTTCGACCATTGACTTCCAATTGACTTTGCGGGAGATCCGACCGTCGGATTCTCCTGAAACTAGAACTGTTGGGTTCATATCGAAAAGAGATTTCCAATGAATATTAGAAATTTGAAATCTAATGGCTGGATTTGGAACTATGTCCAAATCAAATTTGGAAAAGGTCGCTGTAAGTGCAGTTCGATGGCCGTTGATGGAAATCGACTGTACGGGCCTTAATAAAATTATTAAAAATAGTAATAATTTGTGTAAAATCATAAGAAATGATTTGGGGAAAACTAGGATGAAAAATACCAAAGTTGTAAAGATAAAAATAGATTTTTATCGAAATGAACTAGTTTTGAACTAGAAATAAAATCAATTTATTTTTGAAATAAATAAATTGAATTTGAAGTGGTTTTAAAAATAATCAGAATTTCCAATAAGCGAATTGGAATGGATTTGAATCGAAATTATCTTTGGAATATTTCGATGTTGGATTTCGTGATTATACAGATATGGTTGTGGGAATTTGAAAGATATATTTATATCCTTATTCCCAATACGATATTTTTTGGTTTCAGAATTTGATATTGAAGATAAGCTCATATATAATTTCTATTCAGAGCCTTGTATTTAATATCAAATGTGATTTGGGTTTGTCGTGAATGGTGTCTTCATTAACACTGTTCTTAAGCCCAGTTGAGAAAAAGATTAAATCTTTCTATTTAGATTTAATGAAGTGTACCAATTAAATAATATTAGTTCGAATTGAATTTAAATTGGTTTTGGGTTTATCGTGAGCCGTGTTTTAGATGACATTGGTCCTTTAACCCAGTTAAAGTCAGGATATTGATTTTTGAGAAGATTAAAACTAAGTGGAGTTTTAATGAATATTTAATTAGATTGAAATGTGAATTGATAATTTAAATTATCAAATCTAAAAAGTGATCGAGAATGGAGTATCACCAGTTTTGCTCCAAAGCGATAGTTAAATCTTTAATTAGATTTGAACGTGAAATGGTAATTAATATTTTACCGGTAACACCGTGGTGTTAGATATGGAGTATTACCAGTTTTGCTCCATGGGATATATAGGTTGGGATTGGGAAATAAAATAAATAACTACT
>JASFAX010000225.1:0-78606 GCA_030737875.1 Allium sativum
ATACAATATGATTATTGTGAATATTACGAAAAATCAATGATGATTGCAGTAATTAGTGCAAGATGTTAAAAAACCGGAATTTTTATTTGAAATTTGTAGTTTAGGTTGTAATTATTTCTGTAAAGAATATTTAAACTTGCAGTAATATATGCAAGTTTTAAGCAAATTTGCATACATATATTCAATTAAGCATCTTTTTTTTTTTTACATAGAACTGGGTCACTGATTCTATGTCTTATTGTAATGGATGTAAATAATTAACAGCAAAAGTGCATACCTCAATGGTGATGAAGACATCTGCATTGTTGGAACTGCATGGGCAGATTTGATACGTGGACGATTTGTAGATTCACAGGTATAGCCGTATCGAAATAGTAATATAGTTTAATAAATTTCATTTTTGGTTTTAAATATCATCATATATTCAGGCTTCGTGAAAAAGTTAAATGTATGTTTTGTTGTAGATTATTGATTGGTTTGCGCATAAGATGAGAAAGGAGCACCCTGAAATTATGTGCTTGAAGACTGTAGCCTGTGTAAGAATATACATGATTTAAACATAAATTCATTTATTCACATTTAAAATTTGTTAATTATATGAACAATGACAGGCATTGGTGGATATGAAATCAACGGAGAACGTAAAAAAATTAGTGCACAAGCCTATTGAGGAAGAATATAATACTTGTACAAAAATATTCATTCCTATACACCAAGGGGTTCATTTTTCACTTTTAGAATTCGTGAAAGAAGAAAGAAGATGGATCCATTATGACTCAAATAATCCAAGAAGAGTTGGAGGATAACATCAGAAGTTAGCTAGGAAAATGGTATGTAAATTGATATTCTAATTAATTGCAGCATTAGTTCAAAAAATAATAAGTGTTTTTTTATGTTGGAACAGAGAAAGTACATAAATGCCTTTGTGAAAAAAATGCTTGGAAAAAATTATCAAAAACACAAGGATATTGAGTTTGCGAACTCCCCACATCAAGGACAGACATAAGTAGTTACATTAAGATTAATTGCATATTACCATGCATTTTTATGTAATTTTTGCAGAAATGTATGCAATTAATGGAAAATAAATTGATAAACAAGTGAATTACGCAAATTTAACGATTATCTGTTTTCATTTTTGTAGAGTCGATTGTGCACTATTTGTGATGAATTTTATGAAGAAAAGAAGTGAGTACATGGAACTGGATATAACTGATGAAATTTATAAACCACAAGCTATGTATCTACAAAGAGCTGTTCTGGCATATGAGATTCTCAACTGTAAACCATACAGTTGGACTCCTCTCGAAAAATTGACGCAAAATTTCTTTCTGTCTGATGCAAACAAAAAATTATAAGTTTGGAAAATAACATCGTAATGTTTGTTGTATATATTAGGGATGGTATTAAGTAGTTGGAGTACGGTGACTAGATTATGTAGTTTGTAATGTGGATCGACTTTAATTCTGTCTTCTGCATGTAGTACTTTTGAATTTCGTACAGAAATTTGAAATGTGGCTTAACTGATGTTATACAGTCTTGTTAGTGACAGCCTTGAATAAAATGTTGTGTTTTCTGCGTACATAAGTATGGGTTGGTTACAGTAGTTAATTTAACAAATTATTTTGGAATATTATGTTTTCCAATAAATTTTAATGATATTAAATGATATTATGAATTGTTGCATATATGTGTAAAATTATTCATAATACTTGCAGACTTAAATGCAGATGTTAGTAAATAATATTTTTAAATGTTTTGTTAAATAAGGCATGATATTACTTCGAAGTAATATTAACGTATTGTTATACAGATGCATAAATGGAAATGAATTAAACAATTTGCGTTTTGAACATATATAGAAAACTTGCATAGATTTAAGCACTAGTTTAATATAAGTGGTTGAATCGTTGCAAATATTTGTAGAATCGGTACAGCAGTCATTGGAGACTAATTTTAAGATGTCAAAATTTAATCTGGAAAATACTTAGGCATAAATAAACTATTATTAAAAAAGAAAAGAAATAATTCACTGGAAAAAAAACATGCATACATGATGAACATTTGCATAATTGAATGCAAGAAATTTGAATAATTGCATACTTATATTCAAAGAAATAAAATAATTTTGTACAGTAGCAAGTACTATATAATTTATACGTGTATGCATCAAAAATGTTATTTTGAAGCATATATGAGCATAATCAAAAAACCATAAGTATGATACAAATGAGCAGCGTAATTGCATATATGTGAGCAAATGTAAAGAAAATTTTATTGCGAACAGACAGGTAAAAAAATAAATTTACAAATCAGAGAAGCTAACAATAATTTATTGAACATAATTCGAAAAAGTAGTTAAAGGTTTAGAACAATGTACATTACAATCAAATGTCATGTAAAAAAAACAAGCATATCTAATATTCTTTTGATGAGCAAGTCCTTTTGTTATGACCAAGCTTCTTGCAGTATCCACATCTAATTGTCTTTGAAAACTCACATGTTGATTTCAACCTTTTAGATGATGATGGTCGACCAGGCACTCTTCTACTTTTTGGAGGAACAATAATTGCATCTTCAGAAGCAACGTCTCCACCCATATAATTTACAATAGGATTTATTGGATGGGAATAAGATAATTGAAAATGACCGACTTTGAAATAAGCTTCAATGTAGTCGTACACACTCAAATTTTCACAACTCAAAATACATCTGACGGCATGAGAGCAAGGAAAACCTGTAATTTGCCACTCGTTACATGAACATACGCGATTGTATAAGTCAACAAATTGATGTGTTGGAGAATGAACTTCAAAATTTTATTCACTTGATTTGATAACAAACCATGAAGCTCCCTCCAAATGAAGAGTACGTAACCGAGTTTCGTTCACTGGACATAAAACACTTTTCCAAGTAGAAGCTGCTTCACGACGATCGGACATAAGTTTCATTAGTTTCAATCTTATTTTATCCAGACAAGCAGTGATAGGTAAATGCCATTCCTCCAAAATCCACTTATTAAAACTTTCTGAACAATTTGATGACATTTCACCGTATCGACATGCCGGAAAAAATACGTTAGTAAACTTCTCAAATGGAATTCCATTCAAAAAGTTTGTCACAGTAGATCCACCAACAACTCTAAAGTTCTTCAAAGCAGCATTAAAATCAGTCAAGTTATATGCGTAAGCAATTCTTCCAAGAGTATCCAACAACAACCTCTTATTTGTTTTGGAAAAATTAGATTTTAGAGCAACCTTTAAATTGTTCGTCAAATGATAGAAACAAGACCCATGAATTGAATTTAGAAACACCTTTGGAATTGAAACAAGAATATCAGGATGACGATCAGAAATGAAAACATTACTTCTATTGTCTTCTTTAAGAAAATCTTTTAGTTGTTCACAAAACCAAATCCAGTTGTCTTCGTCTTCTCCAGATACAATAGCGATTGCTATAGGGGAAAAAACCTATGAAAATAAACAAATACAAAATTAAATTATTAATATAACAGATAACGTCAAAAAATATAAAAATTAGCAATAAAACAAGCATATTTGTGAAAACATTTTCGTAATGCACTGTAAAAATTAAGAACTGATGAAGTCAATGTGAGGAGATAAAATTAATGCACTGATTTGTGCATATATACATAATATATGCACGTAAGTATGCATATATAAATATTATTCGAATACCGATATGCAGATATTTTGTAAATATGCATAATTGAATGTAAGAAAATTATTTAATATCAGCAGACTCAGGATTGAAGCTCATTATTAGAGTGGTACTATTATCGAACAAAAAATCCTTAATTAATTTGCCATATGTTTCCAAATTGACTTATGTGCAAGCAGATTATAAAAACATTTGCGTAATTAAAAAAAGAAAATAAGAACTGATGCATTCACAATATACTGCTAGAACTGTAGCAATCAATAATGCATAAATACAGATTGTGTGCTAATTTATATGCAAAAATGTTAAATATTTGCATACCTGTATGCATTTATTCAAGATGTAGCAACATTAATAGTATATGTTATTATAAATATTAAACCTGTATGCAGTAGGTTATAATTGCTGCATTAATACGTGCAAAAATGTATAAAATTTGCATATAGTTAAGTATAAAAAAAGACTGTTATAAATATGAAATAGAATGTAAAACAATGTACCTTCATTTCCATTTTTACCCGTTGCAGCCATTAAACAACCTTGAGCTCTCCCCTTCATAAAAGTTGTTTCAACAAAAATTAAAGGCCGACAATATTGAAATCCATATGCACAGGCTTCAAGACCAATAAAAACTCTCTCAAATTGACGTGTATTGTCTTTGCACTCCAAAACAACTGTACTCCCAGGATTAGTAGTACCAACAGCATCACAAAACGACTGCAAATGATGATAGGACATTAAATCACTTCCATGTAAGTCATATAGTGCCAACCTCTTCCCACTGTAAGCATAATAATACTTCAAGATAACATTATACTCTGTCTGAAACAAATTAATAACATCTTCTGTCTTTATTAACGGATTGGCTTGAATATGATCACAAACCAACAACTTGATCAGTTTACTAGATATAACTAGATTATTTATGTCATGAATTCCAGCACCGCAATTATGTTCAAGTTGAATTTTCTTCACAACAAAATATCCAGGAAGATTGAACTTGAGAGATGCATGAATTCTAAAGTAACAATTTTGTTTAGAACAAACAGCCGTTACTCTTTCTTTATCGTTCTTGATCAAATTAAGCTTGTAACCAAATTTCATACTATACATCATTAAATAAAGTCTAAATTCAGTAACACCGCCTTTAAATTGTTGACCCACGCCGGTGAAAACAAATTGGTTCAAATCACTTTTTAACAATTGCTTAAATTGGTTGTTCGACTCGTTAGTACTAGCAAATGAGGAATCATTACCAATAGAAGATTCGCTACCGTAAGCAAGTGAAGAACTATTTCGAGTAACGTCAACAAAAAAAACCAAATAATCCTCACGATTATGTGCAGCCAACAAAAGAATTGATTTAAGATCAGAGTTACTTTCTATATTTCTTCTCAAGCCATCTCTGAAGTGATACAAATCAAATGACAACGGACTTAGCTCAATCCATTTACCACAAACAGCATCTCTAACAATATCAACAGAACTTTCAAAATAAAGACGAATAGAACAAGTATCATTCCCGTACTTCAGCATCACCAATACACCAATATTTGCTGAACCGCTAGAAAAATAATAATTAATTGTTAATCTGTAAAAACAACATTAATAGGAATATATGCATACTTATATGAAAATTTTAATAAAACTTGCACAAAACATGTTAAAAAATCACATTCACCTATACTGAACTATTAGCATACATATACGCAAAAAATATTTATATAAATATATGCATACTTACATGAAAATTTTAATAATACTTGCACAAAACATGTTTAAAAAACCACATTCAGCTATACAGAATTATTTGCATACATATACGTAAATACTAGAAATATATGTATACTAACATGAAAATTTTAATAATACTTGCACAAAACATGTTTAAAAAAAAATCTAAAACACCTATAATTTTAATTCATTACAACTATATACATAATGAAGTACACAACTGATCATCAGGCAAGCAAACAAAACAGAAACTAAAAATATATGGAAATAAAAATTCGATTAAACAGAAATGATTGATTAACAAAATTCTATTTAAAATTCTATTTGAAAATAGAAAATGGTATATTGGGAAAAAAAATGAAAAATAACATAATACCTTGATGAAGACGACGCCATATCCTAAAATAAAAAGAGCGAACAAAGTTTTCCTCTGTAAAAGCTGACAATCTAGTAGATCTCTGTAGCAAACGATTTGGACGTTCAAAAAATTAAAATAAAGATGCAGCCGCCATAAGCAGGAAAATAATTGGTTACGTAAAAATTTAATCACAGATAAGAAATATCTGATCAGATCCTAAATTAGTGTCGTAACTAGTAAAATGGGCAATTGTGTAAAAAATTAGGCGCTATTTTAAAAACAGGGATGAATTTTATAATTTTACAAAGAGGAGGATGTGAGCCTAATTAACTTTAATTTTAAGGATGTGAGGCTAATTTTCACAAATATATATTTGTTTGGTGTTTAACACCCTTCTCTGAGACGTACGAGCTTAGGGGTTATATATTGGTAGGAATCAATGGTATGGTATGGATTGACAATGTGGTATGCTAAGATGCATGGATCAAGGTTTTTGTTGAAAAGAAGGCCTTGCGGATGATGATCAAAGCACAGCTTGAAAAGCATAGCTTTGTGTATTACGTAGCTTCACGAGCCTCACACCCCGGTTGAGTCTAAAACGGAGCAAGGGAACGCAGGGAGAGCAACACGTTTCTTTCTAGCTAGAAGTGGTGTCATGGTATGGAACCTAGACATATTTACTTATGTGGATGATGGAATGAGGCGCCTCGGATGTTAGGTCCTATAGGGGAACGTGTGTTCAGGAATAACTAATCCACAAACCGCAAGTGTGGACCGGCCCTGCAGCTATCTAAGGGTTCTCTGCAGGGAATCCTGAGACATTAGCTAGAGTGTCTCGAATCGGTAAGGAGACCGTTCCTAGTCTTGACTCAATATGGAAACCCAACTTCCAATACAACACCATGCGGTTTTGATTGTAGAACTAGTATGGCGACATAGTAGGATGGGGTACTATGCCGTCCATGATTGATACATTATGATTGAACTGTTTTTGAAACTTATATACACTAGTAATAATATCAAACCCGTTTTTTTATCGTATCAAGCATTTTTGACCATTATAAGGTAAAACTCTATCCTACGGTTTGCATTGCATTGTGTGATGGGACTTGAGTCTTATAATGGTTTCATTTTCCCAAAAAGCATTGCGTTGTTTAACGATTTACTTTAATTTATGCACCGACAATCCATTGGAATAAAACCCGTTCCGCGTTAGCGGCGTGGTCCTTGGATTTGCCTTATTGCTATTAGTTACATTAGTTAAGAATTCTCACACCAGTCTCATGACTGACTCGTAGTTTGTTTCACTTTGCAAACTCGGGTGCCCTCTTTTCCACATGGGCAGTCGAGTAGTTTTTTGCAGATATTTATCTCTTGGGCAGGATTCTGGATCGAAGCCTAAAGCTGTGTCCAGAGCATAGAAGTCTTCAGCTGTTTATTGTATTTAATTTATTGAAATTTATCTTCCGCTGTAATTTTATTCAATGTACTCTGATATTTTGTACTCTGATGTAACATTATTATGATATTTATAAAAGTCTGTTGTTGTTATATTCCTAGAGTTAACGTATTCGGGTTTTGAACAGTCTTAGTCGATTTTGCGATCGATTGGGTCCGGGCAAAATCCAGGTCGTTACAATCTTGCACTCAAGCCCCTTTTGTATATAAATAGGTGACCAAATCCTTTTTTTCTCCTTTCTTTCTCTTCCATTTCCTTTGTTCTCCCTCCTTTCTCTCTCCTCCCCCTCCTCATGGACCCTACTACCATATCCCAACAACTTAGCCCTACATCATTTCTGCAACGTCAGCAAAACCACCCTCCCCCATGTTGTGGTCCCCTACTACCCCTAAAACACCATCAAACACCCTTAAACCCCTTAAATACCATGAAGGCCTCATCTTTACATCCCTCCTCCCCATTTTCGACCACCTACAGCCCAAAACCAACCCCATAGCATCCCTACCAACACCCCTACCTTCTAAGTGGGTATCAGCTCTTAAAGATCTCACTAATTTGCTTCAAAAATCACATTTTTATGCCTTAAACCACCTTAAAACCTAAGAATCAAGCCAACCGAACCCTACTTGAGCCACCACCACCCCAGGCCCCACACCAGCACGTGGCAGCCCCCAACAACCCTCTCCCCTCTTTTCGTGGACCACACGCCCCTTAACCATGCCTAAAATCATTAAAAATCCCACTTTTATCCCCTTAAACACTTAAAGCTTCAACATTTCCACTTCTTAATGCAAACAAATATATATATGTGTGTGTGCGTGTATATATATATATATATACACTCTTCTTGAGTTAGTAGCGATGTTGAGTTGAAAGAGTTGTTGATTTGATCAATAAGTGGAATGTGAGGTTGTAGAAAAGTTAAAGGTCCTACCTTTAAAGAATGGCGGAGTGGAAAACCTTTGGTGAGCGATTCTCACTCGCGTTTAGTTAACTTCGTTAAAGTAGTGAACTTGAAAAGTTTGGCTGATTTTAAAGTTAGTTTGTTAACGATTCGGTGCATATAAAGATGTCATCCAAGTTTGGTTGATTCTAAAGTTAGTTTGGTTACAATTTGGTGAAGTTAAAACCAGAAATAAATGATCTGTTAATTTAGTTGATAATGCGATTGTTATATTATGAATGAATAGTAACATCAAGTAATTTTGATGTGACATTGATTGACAACTTGATGTGATGTATGTTGACATTAATTGGACATAACTGAATTTGATAATAATAGCAAATAAATTATTAACAATGGTTAATAATTTAGTTAAAGTGATTTGAAATAGTAATTAAGGGTTAATGACCTTAACGTTTATGTTAATGATGCAATTATGTGATAGTTGGATGTTAATGACGGTTAATGATCATTAATGGATGTTAATGATGTGCTAAACTCATATAAGTTGAATTATATGGTGATTGATTGAGTTTTATTCCAAATTGTAATTTAACTGAATATTTTATAAATAAAATATTAAGTAAAACATAAAAGTTTGAGTTCTAAATCCAAAATGATTTGGAAAGATGGTTTAAGTAATTACGAATAGTTTTCGTAAAGTTGAAAATTTATTTGAACATGTTTTCAAGTAATTAAGGCATGTTTTAAATTTGAATTTAAATGTGAATAATAACATTTAAAAGTGAAGTTCGGTTTGAATATCCAGAAAATGTTTTAACTCAATTTTCTTTTCCAAACTATCTTATTTATTTTAATAATGGACTTCAGGAAAGTTTGTATTTCAAAAGATAAAGTTTGAAAAATAATATTATTTTAATTATTTATATAATATTATAATATTTAAATAATGGAATATTTGAATTTGAATATTGAAAATGTAGTTTCCAAAAGTTATTATATACGTTTTATATAATTGATAAATTATTTTGAAAGCAATTCGGCTTGGTTTTAAATATAAGTCGAAGTTGGGTTTGAATAGGACTAGTCGTGCAGCGGCAGTTCGTGATTTTCGACCATTGACTTTAAATTGACATACCGGGAGATCCAACCATCGGATTTTTCCAAAACGAAAAACGTTTGGATCGAAATGAAAAGAGCTTTCAAATGCAAAGTAAAGTTCTATAATTCAATGGTTAGAATTTGAAATAAGCTCGAATCAAATTTGAATAAGAATAGCGATAGTGCAGTTCGAGACCCGAAATGGGATTTGTTGAAATAAGCTATTTTTAAATTATTAAAAATAGGAATAAATTATGATAAATCATAATAAATGATTTTGAAAGATGATTTCATAAAAGAATGTGAAATGAATACTTTACATTCAAAGAAGTAGAAAAATTTAGAAATAAATATTTTGAAAATGATAAATGGTTTAAAAAAGATGTTTATAAACAAAGAGAATTTAGACGACTTAAATTTCAATGTTTAAATGATTTAGAAAGCAACAATACTATGATTTGAAGATACGTGTCATTATTAATCTGAAATGCTTTGCCACTTCGGGATATAAAATGATTTATTATGTTACCAATGATTCAGGTATCCTATAACTAAAAAGTGGACACATGTGTGAAGGTACGGTTCAATCTTGGAATAAGAGGGATGAACATACTTATATTATTGATGAAATGAAAGGCTGGGACCTAGTTGCCATGTTATCGGGAGAAACCTCCATATTTGGTGCTATATATGTTGATATGCTTGTATTGTAGATATTTGATATTTTCAAAAAATGATTTGTTTTTTAATCCCGAAGTGAGGTTAGATTTGATATGATATATATATATATATATATAATTTCAATGATTTGAAATAAAAATCGAAATTTTAAGTTTGAAGAGATTATTTTTAAAAGAATGGATTTTGTAAATAAATGAATTTGATAAATCTAAATATGAAGAGAAAACTATTTTAGTTCGAGTTTTTAAGGTTGGTATTCATAAGGGAAAAACTCGTTCCATGTTATACGGCGTGCTCTTATGATTTACCCAGCTGTAAAATAAAGGTATAACCCAGTCTCATGACTGACTCAGAGTTTATTGTTCTTCCACCTAAACTCTGGGTGTCTATTATTTTCCATACGGGCATCCTAGTTATTTAAGTTTTGCAGATTTTTCCTTGGAGTAATTTTGAGAAGGATTCTGGATTATGGCTGGAGTTATACTTTGAATCATTTCTTAGTCTTCCGCTGAGAGTTGTGAATTTTTCGTTGTGTATGTATTTTTAGTATACTCTTATATTTGTTGTACTCTGGTATATTCTTGTACTTTGATGTAATATTGTGATGGTATTAATGAAAAAGGTCTTTTGTTCAATTCTTATGTGCTGTAACCCCAAGCGATATGTCATGTTGATCGATTTAAGTCGGTTTAATTATCGATTTGAATCGGACAAAAAGGCGGGTCATCACAGTTGAAATATTGAACAATTGCCAAATTTTGATGTTTTGAGTATCGCTATCGATTCGAGCCTTCAGTTGGGATCGATACTAACCCCTAGGGGTTGAGATCCCTTTGGTAGGTAGCATTTTTCGCTAGGTATCACCTCTAACTAATGGTTCATCATTCTGATATTCTAAGCTCAAGTTATGATCCAATTATTAAACAGCTGTCGACTTTTGAAGTTATGAGTATCATATATATGTATTTATCCCTCATCGGAGTCGTACGGATCCCTCATTGGAGTCTTACCGATCCGATACTTTGCCAAATTTTGAATGTTTTTCCAGCTTGTTTCAGAATGTTATTCAATTGAATTCAGTTAATTATGAGTTCGTATAATCATCCACACTCGATTCTGAGCAATCCAGATGTCCAAGTACACGACCGTCCCTAGTGTGTGAATTTCTAAATTCCTAGTATTCATTGGTTTCAACACCAAGTCCAAGCATTTCCAAGTTTATGTGAGTTTATGCTCTAATTACGTGCAATCTAATGATAAGAATTCCGAAGCGTGATGACTTTAACAAAAGACGGATTAACAATATGTTAAAAATATTCGTCATGATGTTTCAAATTAAAGGATTATACCATTAAATCCTATTTTGGAGAAGATATTGTCTAATGGATACTATTTTAGAGGAGACACTTCTTTCATAGTTTGTAATATCTCTTGTATCTTCAAGAATCCATTAAGGTGGGTCCATTTTTTTATTGAATTTGTTATTGTTCATGTCAATAGAACTTTTAGTCTTATAATCGTTAACTCTAGATCGATTTAAAAAACTTTCCCAAACATAATCCTTGGCAGCCTATCAATTTAAACCTAGTGCAATACTTTACTATCCAATTCTTGTTTTTATCGTTACTAATCGTAACCAGTTTCTCTAACCTTTTATAGTGAGGAAAAGAAAAAAAACCTAGAATACATTGACTGTAAGTTCTTGATTAAGTATTTGCTGCATCATATGGTCTAGTCACATGGGGTGGGCGCGGTCGGTTAATCTCACCAATTGGTTAATATTTATAGTTAATTGAACCATCAATTAACCGAATGCTCAGTTATTCGAATTTGTAGGTTAATGCAGTTCAACTGAGATTCGTTAAGTCGGTTAATCGTAATATATATATATATATATATATATATATATATATACGTATGTATGTATGTATGTATGTATTTATGTATGCATATATGTATATATGTGGGTGTATATACATACACACATATATTTATAGATTGCAAGAAATGATAATGATAATATTTATGCTCTTAGCCTTACAATGTATGCATGTATGTATGTTTGTGTGTGTTATTTGTCTTATAATGTGTGTGTGTATATATGTATATGTATATATGTGTGCGTGTGTGTCTAGGGGAGTGTGTGTGTGTAAATATATATATATATATATATATGTATGTATGTATGTATGTAGCAAGCGTTCGGTTGCACCCCAAAAATCGAACACCCCAAATGCCCCCTGATTTCCACCACCCGTTTATATTAAACAATGTGAGTGGGAAGTGAGAGAGTGAGTGGAAGAAGAGAGAAGGAGAAATTTGTCAGCTAATGCGATTCAGTTAAAGTCGATTGAATCGATTCGGTTGGTTAACTGTAATAAATGCCCGCCCCTCACGCCTACTCGGTGTCCATGGTCAGTTAAATTGCTTGAATGAAATATTTTAGCGCTTGAATGGTTGTTCAACGTTGGGCTACATACACAAGTGTGCACACTACCTATCTCTTGTTATCCTGCGGTTGGTGCTCAAATATTTGTGTTTCTTTTAGTTTGCTTTTGATCGTTCTTAAAATAATTCCTTAATAGCAGTCAACTTGTTAGCCTTTGGACCATTCAAACGTGTGTTTTATATGCTTCATCATATATATAGCTGTCAACGGATAGTTTCAGATACGGATAGTGTCATATCTGTATCCGCATCCGAAACTATTTTCGGATATCGGATATCCGTATTCGTAGATATTGATGGATATTGAATAATTATCATATCCGCTAATGATCAATAATTAAAGAAACATAAATTAAAATTCTAGGTTTAACATGATATTTTTTTTTTAATGTCATGCATTATAAAAGTATACAAAACCAATCAAAAAATGATAATAAATAGTTTTGAGCTGTTAATATACATTAAATGCATAAAATATGAACTATTAACTTAACAAAACAATAAATTATTATTCTTTATTATGCTAAAATGTATATATAATAAGCTATAATTTAGACAAAAACCAAATGGATAATTTTTGGATGCAGATACCTTCGTATCCGCATCTGCATCCGCTTTTCGAATATCAGATATATCCGTTTTGGTGGGTTGTCGGGTCTGTGAGAAAAACAAGGAGGGAGGGGAGGGGGCAGGGGAGGCGTTGATGAATCAACGATGGGGAAGCCGAAAGAAAGAGAAGTATTGAAACAGATGCAACTCTACTGTCTTGAACCTCTGAACCAACTGTCACTTGTAGTCGTATCAACAACTTTCTCGTATTACTCATCATCCTGTACACAAGCACAATTACATTTGCAACCAATCTTCTTCATGTTCTAATTAGAGTGATCGGTAATTCTAGCTCCTTAGGTGAGTCCTACCCCAGGCTGTTCACTTGCCGATAGTAAAATCCTTTGGAGTACCCACCCTGAATTCATTCAACAATCTTAGGTGTTGGTTGAAGGACTGTCGAGAACTATATTCTCTCTTCAAAGTGAGTATAAAATTGCATCGTATCTTTCTTAAAAGAATTTTATTTTAAAGATTAAAAAAAAAAGAAGAAGAAAAAGAAGAAGAATCCAATTATAATCATGGAGAAATTTTCATTATGGATTTTAGACCATCATTTTAAGTAACTATTTTATAATAAAATAGTGCATGTGATTTATGTTAGTTTTTATCAGCGGGACATACTGCCTTTGTTTTTCCATAAACAGAGATATGAATTGAAATGCTTTGACTTAGTAAAAATTAAATTACGTAATTAAGGAAAGAAGAAAACAGTTTGTTGTTTCAAACCTTTTGGTTTGCATATCGCAATATATGGTCTGGTGAAAACTTGCAGTTATAGTCTCAAATAGAAAGAGTTTTTTAACCCTTCGTTTTCTGTTCTAAGGCGTTAGTTTTGATCAGGAGTGTGTGGTAACCATTGTTGCAGCTTTGACACATGAACAAAGATTTCTTTGGTTATCTTATAAAATTATAATTTGATTCAGATCAGCAAACACTGCAAAGACAAACTGGAACTTAAGTTTCAGTTTAAAATTTTGTTGGAATCCCTTGACTATTGAAAAGAAGGCGAGCTAACAGTTTCTATATAGCAAATGTTAAATACAATCGCCAAGTACCTCAACTCTTTATTCTTACCAATCACAGCAGGAAAGCCAACTACCTACCTAAATTTCTTAGCTAAAAAAATTATATAGACTTCTATAAATATAGTGCTTCGTTCTACGTAAGCATCAGACAATAGAATTAAGAACAATGGCTACAAATACAAGCAGCTTTTCAAAGACGACTCACCTACTGGCGGTGCTGCTATTTTTGTTTGGCTACTCCATAACCAATGATGTTGCTCGCATTCTTGTAGAAGCACCAACTATCCCGAAACCAGAGCTTCCGTCGCTACCTGAAATTCCGACACTTCCAAAGCCAAAACTACCAAAACTTCCCCCGCTACCCGAAATGCCGAGCCTGCCTAAGCTGGAAATACCTCCATTGCCTGAACTTCCTAAACCACCAACCATCACCAAAATTGAAGAAACACCGGTGGTATCGGAAGTTCCAACTTCGCCCAAGCCGGAAGTGCCTTCACTACCAGAGATCCCTTCTTTCCCAAAGGTAGAGTTGTCCCGCCTTCCTGAGATTCCAACCCTTCCCAAGTTTGAAATTCCTCCTTTGCCTCAACTGCCTACCCTCCCTGAGGTTCTAGCTCACCCTTCCACTACCCCTTGAATTTTTCATGCTACATGATTGATATAATAGTTTCATGAGTTTATGCATTCAATCTTGATTTATATAATGCTAGATCACTAATAGTCATATGTGTACTGTATGATATATGATTCTATCTCCATACTTTTCTACATTGATGTACCTCAAATATTATTATCATATAGCAGTGTTCCTTAAACTGGAATAATTCCTTGTTCTCTGGGCGTAACTTGTTCTGACATGTATGGTTCACAAGTTTTCTGCACATAGGATAGCATGCTGATGCCAATTCAACTTAAGAAGAATTTGGACAAACCTAAGCTATGAGCTATTGTTTATCACCATAAATCGTGGCAGAGGTAGAGAAGTGTATAAATAATTACAATTTCTCACATGGAGTTTCAGGTTCTCTGTGTTTTTTTTAAGTGGAAAAAAATTATGCATTGTGCTTTTTTTTAAATGAACGTAGATTTAGTGCACCTTGCGAGTGTTATAGTAAAAGGAGGCTCTTCACCGAAGTACACTCAGATTGTGCGCGCGCGCGCTATACACACACGAGCTTTACGACATGCACCTCGCGTGTGAGTTATTTCTTTTACAAATCTTACAAGTTTAACGGATTTAACAAAAATCTTACAAAACATGCTCGAATTATTCTCTGCTCAACTTTTCTCAGGTCGAGCACAAAAATCGAATAAGGCGGCTCGATTGTTGGATCTTAGGGTTTCGTACTCGATTTAAAGTTAGATTAGGGTTTTTTCGTTTGATTCGGGTATGTTAATTTCTCCAACCTTTACGCCTCCTTTTATTTTGTTGTTGTTCAACCGAAACGAAATTCTCTCCTAATCTCATACCGGCGTTGATCGAAACCGAGACGAGATGTCCGAGTTCTCGCGGTTTCGAACGAAACCTCAAACCATGGTGTCAATACACATTCTTCTGGATCAACACAGATATATTCTAAATACTATAAAAATAACCACATTCTTGTATTTCATCTCAGTACAGAATAACGGTACAAGGAGTTTCACCGAATGAACAATATAACGTCAGTAAAATAAATAAAAATACTCAGCACCCGATAACATTTAATATACTTCCATGTCAATAGTTCAATATCGTCCTAGAATACCCTGTAATATGCAGGTGAAATACTAATAAGTAACCTATCATTTCAGTTTTAAGTTAACAAACTGGGTATGAAAACATGAAGGATCTTAACTTCAAGACTCATCCCAACATTAATAAAGAGATATTCAGTAATAGTTGTGTTATAGGTTTGAAGGACCTAAACAAGCACTTCCCAACTGGTCAAAATGATGTTAATTTAAGGAAGCTATCTTTTTCTCTTTTTGTTAATCTGCTAGCCAGTGTCAAATTTGTACTGCATGAATATGATAAAAGATTGATAAATAGACACATCGACAAAATGCTCTTATGTTGTAAATTGATGTGGCTAGAAATTTTGTGTTGGACAATGAAATTAAGAAGATAAAAAGGTAAAATAATCAGCCTTAGCACTCACTGGGCAGAGCACAGAAGTAAGCAGTATTAAAAGCAAAAGAGAATTAAAAGCATGGTGTTAAGAAGTTGCATTGATACTGCTCCAAACATAAATCACAAGTCTAAATTCAGAAATAACAACTATCTTAATATACCAATAGGAATGAAAAAAAAAATTTAGTGTAAAGCAACACCTAATGCGTACTAGACAAAGACGTTGAAGTAAGGCAAAACAGCTGCCCATTTTATGTAAGAACCAACCAGCGATCACAAAGCACTCTCAAGCAGCAGAAGAAACTTCAGTTGTGGCAAGAGCTTCATCTTCGTTGGTCTGGCCTTCTTTAGTTGCTCCACGTTCCAGAGCTTTTGCGATTGCACCATTCATGTTATTGTCTCCAACAGAAGCAAAGCCCTAGGACCGCTGCTAAAGAATGCAAACATAATTTAGCCACAGATGAGCAAATATTACCTAGAAAAAGCAATGTATATACTTAAGAACAAGACCAAGGAAAGCTGATTATTTAAGTTAACTTAAGAAAATTTATTTTAAAGGATAGAATTAAGACAAAGTTTGGAACGACAAACAATTTATAAGATAATTATTTGAATTGTAATGTTCTGACACGCCTTATAAGGAGCTTGCAAAATTAGAGTGCATTCTAGGCATTTAACTTTTGCTAATATAAACAACATAAAAGCCTTGCAAAATATGAAGAAAGGGTAAAAATAGTAGTGGATATATTACCCAAAGGAAGATTGTGATAAAATTTCAATTTTAATGATATATTAGGCCAAGCAAAACCAATTTATAATTACAAAAGGGTAAAAAAATGCTAAGTATGTTTTTCTTTATATTCACTATAGCTTCCTTTCTAGGGGGTTTACTTACAAAAATCCATCCCTATTAAGCTGTAAAAGTTTGAAGAAATTATCGGAAAGAAAGAACGTTGAAGATAATCAACATGAGGGAAAACAAAGTGCAAAAAATAGAGGAAAAACAGTACATGCACATGATTATACAGATACAAAGAATGGGGTTATTATGTTGATATCTAAACATAAAGAATTTTGAGGAGAAAGGAATGAAAAATGTTATAGTTCTGACCTTAGAATCTTTGTTAGAGCCATTAACTGTTCAGAGATGAAACGAACTCATAAATTTTAAGTAGGATTCCTGATGCATATGAATGAGCACAGTACATCATTTTTTACACGGTAATGGCAGTGTTCTCTGTAATGCTAACTCCATCACGATTGATGTCAAAGGATTTCCAACTGCACTTGGTCCTTTATCATAAATCTGCAAAAAAGTTGAAGTTAAGTCATCTGTATAATTTGCAAATATATACTGAGATTGCTATAGTCAATTTTGTTTCTCTACCAAGAACATATCAAAACATAACTAAAGTCATGACCACATTTGATGACATCATATTACCAGTGTACCATTATTAGCATAAAAAATCGCAACTGAGAAGATATAGTGCACCACTACAGTAGGGAAAAATAAATTCCTATGTAGATATCCTGTTAACTGAAATGAGTTGAATGCCTAAAACTATGCTGCCATGTCATGATGTTCCAATGAAATATACATGTCTCCGTAAGAAAGTGCTTTTTAACATTTTCTTTCTGTTAAGTAATTTGTTACAGAATTCAAAAATAGAAAATTTCATTCAATTTCAAGAATGGAGATTAACCATTTTGTAACATGAACAAAACAAATGTTGGACAAAAAAGAACAATAAAAAAGGCAAGGATTCCATCAAATAACGTTGATTGTGACTATCAAAAAATTAATTTTAATTTAAGCAATTTTAAGAAACCCTAAATAGATTTGGTGCATTATTAATTAGTTCAAGCTTTTATAATTCGAATTACCTGGAATAATTATTGATGTTTAAGCATCAGACAAAAGCGCCAATTAAGACTTCAACAAACTCAAAATTGCTGAATTGGTGCGTTGTGAAATTCCATTTAATTACATTTAAATAAACCATACCTCAAAATTTTAGAATAACCCACAGTTTCTTTCGACTTTCTCTGTTCAGCATAATAGCAATGAAGATTACAAATCAATTCTGCAGAAGATCAGATTGAACCATGGTGCTAGAGAATATGGGAGACACGTAACTCTAGGACCGAAGTATTCGGGAAGCAAGGAAGGTCTGGAAAAGAACTTTTATTAGGTAGTCGTCCCGACGTATCGATTTCTGACTTTGGATAAATTGATTTCTGGTTTTCCCAATATTAATAACAAAGCTGGCCATGTTTTGCTACATATATTTACGAAGTGCCTTAGGAACCATGTAAGAGCTCTACGAAGAAGGATATAAAATTGTTTTTCTTTTAATTATTATACACAGGTGAACTCAGCAAAATGCTGAGTTTCTCCCTTTTTTTCAAAATTGCTAGGTGAACTCAGCAAAAGCTTGGATTTAAATGGAATTCGCCTAGTGATGAATAGAAACCATATAATTCTAAGATAAAGTTTCGGCCCTTTACCGAGTTTTTTGATGAAAGATAGAATAGAAAGTGACAGGATTGTAAAGATGAAGATGATTGTGAAGTTAGAAGATGGCGGCGGCAAAAGGGAAGGAGAGAACACCGGAAGGAACCATGGAAGAAACAAAATAAAAGAAAGCAACATATAATTTTGGGATCCAATTTGATTTCCACTTCCATTATGTTTGATTATTAATTAATGAAGAACGAATTTGTAAATAAAGATTATTTGCTATATCCTACTTTCAAGCGATCTTAAAACTATCTAATATTTATAGACTGATGTTTTATATTTGTAACTACAGTCTATGTGTTAGATCCTACTTTTAAATGATATTATAATCTTAGTAATATTTGTGAAGGAGCATTCTGAATTGGTAATTGAAATTTATATGTTATATCATAAATGTTAGTAAAATTAATATTTAATAATATCCATAAATGGCATTTGTGGTAGTTCATGGTTAAAAAAAATGTGACAACAGAGGTATTACAACTAATAATAAAGAAATTCAATATAACTTAATTTGCACAAAAAATTATATATGGTTTAAAGTTAAAATCATGTGTGTTAATTAAAATTTTCATTTCTAAGTAGCATCATCAAATTTTTGTTAGTTTGAATTTTATTTATATTATATAATTAAAAAACGACAAATTGTAAATGATGTTTATTTGATGTTTCTTTGTTATACACTAATTTTAAGCATGGGGTGATACTTTGCGTTGGTAATATTAGTTTAGGATGCTACTGTTCATGCTCCTATTTACACTTCTGGCCACCAAAACTAAAAGCACCCCAAATATTTTAAATTTCCTCTTCTGGCCACCTTATAAATTAATATACAAAAATGTAGAGGCCACCAGCTCCTTCCTCTACAAGAACGCTTCCTTCTCCACTTTTTTCGTCGGTTGTGAAATGATTTAATTTAATAATCCATTTCATAACCATATTAGCAAATTCAATTTTGATAAATGGGTATTTACTTCATCGGTTGTGAAATGATTCGTCAAATCAACACTCATGTATTTTGAGTCATTTTATTGAACATCTTGCAAAACATTATCACAATCATCATGTTTATCGTCCAATTTATCATCATTCAAATACTTCAACTAAAACGACAAAAAATAATAATTAATGTATCAATTTGTAAAAGAAGATACGTAAGTCATACGGATAAAAATCCTACAATTCAAAATTTACATTGTCATTCTCTAATACAACGTCGTCAAATTTAATGTCCTCCAAGCTTGAAATTTCCAACGGAACGGAAAAAATATCCTAAAACGCAATAGAAAACCTTAACCATTAAAAAACCATAACAACATATTCTCTGTCATAATAGAAAACAATAAAAATCAAGCAATTCAAAGCCTCTTTTTTATCTTCATCTTTCATCTCTATTAGGCATAAAAGAATATTGCATTTGTAAGGGTTTAGGGTTTGAAATTATAAAGAAGTATGTGTTTTTTTAAGGAGAAATACGGTGGTAAATAACTAAGTGAAGGAATAATATATGGTGGCCAGAAGAATATAAAAAATAATCATTTGTATTAAATGTATAAAGGTGGCCGGAAGTGTAAACCGGGGTGTGAATAGTAGCACCCTTAGTTTAAATGTTCAATCCTATTCAGCATGGAGGGATATTCTCAAAGTGTAAAGAAGTTTTACTATTAAATCCTACTTTTAAGGGATATTTTGATTTGTTAATATATGTATAGGAACATTTTTGATAGTTGACATTGATACCAGAAAAGGGTGACACCGGATGTATTACAACTATTAATAAAGATATACATGAGTGTTACGTCACGAACTTGTGATGATGGTACATTCATGAGAAAATGTTTTTAATAAATATTTAACCCTTTTGCTGTAGAAAAATATAATTTGATTCAGATAAGAAAACACTGCAAAAGACAAACTGGAACTTAAATTTTCAGTTTAAATTTTGGTTGGAATCCCTTGACTATTGATAAGAAGGTGAACTAACAGTTTCTGTAGCAAATGTTAAATACTTGAATACAATCACCTAATTACCTCAAATCTTTGTTCTTACCAATCATAGCAGAAAACCAACTACCCACCTAAATTTCACAGTTACAAAATTATATGGACTTATATAAATAAACTGCTTCGTTCTATGTAAGCATCAGACAATAGAATTCAGAACAATGACTACAAAAACAACAAGCTTTTCAAAGACGACTCACCTACTAGCGGTGCTGCTATTTCTGCTAGGCTACTCCATAACCAATGATGCGGCTCGCATTCTTCTAGAAGCACCAACTATCCCAAAACCAGAGCTTCCGTCGCTACCTGAAATTCTGACACTTCCAAAGCCCGAACTACCAAAACAGCCCCTACTACCCACATTTGATGACATCATATTACCAACGTACCATTATTAGCTAAAAATCACAACTGAGAAGATATGGTGCACCACTATAACAGGAAAAAAATTCCTATGTGGATATCATGTTAACTTTGGACCCATAACTTTTAAGAAACCTTTTGTCAGTTGCACAACATTGACATGACCCCTATCTTCCATCAGAGATTGTTTATGAGAACACTATAACATCCAAAAACTTACCAATGCATATATACCCAGACTTACAAATTGAAATGAGTTGAATGCCTAAAACTATGCTGCCATGTCATGATGTTCCTATGAGATAGGAACAATCTTTAGGCAAATTCTATTCGAACCCAGCAATATGTTGAGTAGCCCCCCAAAGCATAAAAAATCTGGTATACCCGCAATTTTGTTGAGTAGCCCCCCACTAATTTAAAAAAAATCCAAAAATACCCTCCCACGTGAAGAGAATGCGTGGTTTATCAGCGTACCTCGTAACAGCCCTACGTGGTTCATCAGTGTACCTCGTAGCAGCTCTCCGTGGTTCTTTCAAAGACCACGTAGTGCTACTACGAGGTGCACTGATGAACCACGTAAGGAGACTACGAGATGTTCATAAAACAGGTTAAAAAAATAACGTAGAAAGGGCATTTTCGTCCTTGCATTTTTTTGTTAAAACGGGGGGCTACTCAGCATATTTATGGGTTGAAATAGAATTTGCCCAATCTTTATACATGTCTCCATAACAAAGTGTAACAACCCGCATTCTACGCATCGAAGGATCGTAGAATATTTATTTCTTTCCCATATGAAGTCGTATGGTCATGTAACTTTGGGAAACAACCATTAGAGTCATTTCCCATGTTCATGATTTTTGTCGATTTTTAAATGACCGTTTTGCCCCTAGCTGATCTTGTTTTGGCCATAACTTTTGACTGGAAAGGAATTTTGACCTGAAACCACTTCCATTAGATTCGTTTGATGGTTTACCTTTCCGTTGGTCATAATAGCCAAACGGACTTATCTTTTGGGAGATATGGCTGAAATAAGGTTTGGAAGGTGAAAAACTGCTTAACCAGGCCAAATAGGGTGATTAGTGAATGGGCCCATAACCCATTTCGGGATTAGGGTTATGAGGAGGCTGAAAAGAGTTAGAGATTCATTCCATTTCAGTTTTCTAGCCTCTACTTACCTCTAAGAAACCCTAAAAATGGCCTCCAACCTCTAAATCACCTTCTAATCAAGGATTAAGCTTAGCAACATCAAATCAAGGGAGATCTTCACCAAATCAAGATTAAAGCTGCTGTTTAACATTGGGATTCACACCAAATCAGAGATTTATTTCAGATCTAAGTTTTATTTGTGGCTAAGGTGAGTGATTTGCATAGTTCCGCACTAATTATGGCTAATTAAGGGTAATTAGTGTTAATTAGCGAATTTAACATGATAAAATTTTGGAAAAATATTTATAAATTCTAAAATGATGTTTTAGACCTCTGATATGAATTTGGGTTAATCTGGTTAAGTTTTGCTAATCACATCATTAGTTTCACATAAACATGCTTAAGGGGAAATATGGGGTTTTGGCTATGTTTGATCCATTTTAATCTATCATATTGATGTTTTGGTGTTTGAGGTCACTTCTACTTGTTGCTGTGACTGTATGGTATGTTTTGTGATTGATTAGATTAGGTAGAATGGTCGAAAACGCCGTCGAGTGGCGTAAATTGCTTCTTGGAAAAAGTGCAGGAAGACATCCGAACTGGATCAGATCGGTTAGGAGGATCCGACCCGAACCGTTCGTGGGTACTTGCCACGATCTGAACCAAATACCCCGATCCGATGGGGAAAGGAGCTCGAACCCAAACCGCGTCACATACTGTAGCACTCGATCTGCCCTTGAATGGTGAGCACGATCCGTTGTACTCGACCTGGAGAAGTGCTTTCCGACCCGAGCCGCTCGGAGGACCTCGACCCAAACCGGTGATGGCGACTGGACGTAGAGACCCGACCCGATCCACTGGGGGTGATGACGATCGGATCCGATCCAGTGAAGGGAAGCATTCCGATCCGAACCGAACTAGTGATTAGGGGAAGATCCGAACCGATCCGGTGATGACTAATAATCCGAGATGCAAAGGAAGTCCAAATGGAAGTTAGAGCTCAGGATCCAGTTGTTAACAATTGAGTTCACTTCATAGTTGGACTTTGCTGTGGGACGCGTGTTAAGGAGTTGTCGACGTTCATAACTTCCATTCACCACTGAAGATGGATGATAGGCTACTTATCATTGCAGTAGAGTCACTATGACTCGAGGGGCAAGGTGATGGTAGCAAGACTACGTTATCAGTGCAGTAGAGTCATTATGACTCGAGGGGCAAAGTGATGCGTAGTAAGACTATGAGCCAGTGCAGTGGGGTCATTGTGACTCCATGGGGCAGAGTGGACATAGTAAAGGATTAGTAATGCTATGAGCCAGTGCAGTGGGGTCATTGTGACTCCATGGGGCAAAGTGGACATAGCAAAGGAGTAGTGGCTATGTATCAGTGCAGTGAAGCCATTTATGACTTCATGGGGCAAAGTGATCATAGCAAGGTATGTTGGGTGATCGATGTGGTGAATATCGTATGCTTTACGCACCGAGTGAGAGATGTGAGGATGGATGATATGTTTGATTGTTTTCCATCACTATGACATGCACACCCCCACCCCCATTATCTTTACACCACATGTTATTGGCACCTTAGAGTGTTGTACAGTATGTAGTGCTAACTCTTTGGTTGCAGGTCCAGGTTCAGGTATGGTTTAGTCTACCTGTTACTGTTCTGTTTAAATGCTTATCGCTCATACCAGGCTTTATGTCTGGCCCAGAGTTTTTTGTCTCATGTTATTACTCTAGGTGCTCACATGAGCAGACTAGAGACAGGTTAGCTGGTGATGCGCGAGTAGCTGATTCGGAGGCGAGCAGGAGGCTTCTATGTATGGTATATAGATATTCTCCCTGTGTCGTTGGTAGTCGCCACTTGGGCATTAGTAGTGTACCTCCTTTATCTTGCTTTTGCTTTGAGACAGTTTGAAAAGCTGTAATAATGTTAGCTTTGGATCATAAGCTGTACTTGGATTTTCCGCTGCTATGTTAGTTTGTTTTTAGCTTATGCACTGTCTCACCTGTTTTATGTCAAGTATGTTGTTATTATATTTTATCCTTTGCGGTGTGAGACATTTTACAGGTTCCTTGTTAGTTCATTTCCTTCTTTCCTTTCCTTCTAACGACCGTCCCGTGCTAACTGGACATGTGTACAGCGCACTCTTGGAGTAAATGTCGGTTGGTGCGGGGCGGGCCGTCACATTTGGTATTAGAGCTCTAGGTTGCGTAGTTAACCTAGGGAAAGACGCTAGGGAGAGATAGTACGTATATGAGAGCGCGTATTTGTGATTACTTTGGTTTTCAAAAGCTATATATATACTATTAGTAGTATAAGGATGAAGTCGTACTGCACTAGCACCACTATGGGGTCGTTAATCGTTTCCTCTTTACAGATTGAACGATGAGCCGATATGCTAGAGGTGCTGGTAGAGGGACCAATAATGGGAATGCTCCTGACATGAGGACTATGTTCACTAACTTCATTAGGGAGATGCTTAGGGATGTTCAGGAAGTAGTTCCCAATCCCGGAAATGGTGGTGGTCCAGTAGTGCAGGCGCCTAGGGTCGAGTTCGCCAAGTTGCGCAAGGATTACATTAACCTTGGTGGGAAGTCATTCCACGGAACGGAGTCGGCCACAGATGTTCAGGATTGGTTGGATAGCTTTGATCGTATCTTCGACGACTTGGGTATCGAGGATGCGATGAAGAGAATGCTAGCGTCTCGTCAGCTGCAAGGGAGAGCGATGAATTGGTGGAATGCCATTAGAACAGCTACCCCCGAAGAACATGTTACTTGGGATCAGTTCAAGGCTCGTTTTAGCGAGAAGTTCATTCCAGCTTCCCAGAAGTCAGTGTTGTTTAAGAGATTCTTGGAACTCAAGCAGAATGGTAGGGCAGTCTCAGACTATATTGCTGAATTCGACACTTTGTCGAAGTATGGACTATCTCTTATCGATACTCCTGAGAAGAAGAACGAGAAGTTTATTACTGGTTTGGATGGATACTTAGGGGAAAGGCTTATCAACCACATCGATGAGACTTTTGAATCGATTGTAGGGAAAGCTTTGAGATCAAAGAGACTTTACCCTAAGCCAAAGATTGAGGCTGCATCTGCAGAAGGGCAGAAACCGCAAGCGGGCGGTGGAGGCAAGAATAACTCTCAGAATAAGAGGAAACAGAACCAATCTAAGGATGGCCATAAAAAGAACAAGAAAGATGTTGAGTGCTTCAGCTGTGGTAAGAAGGGCCATTATGCTAAAGAATGTCAGGCCAAGCCAGCGGATAGAAAGTGCTATAACAGTGGCCAAGTGGGATGTCATAAGGATAAGTGTCCGCAACCTCTTAAGGAGAAGCAGATTGTGAAAGCATATGCTATTGATGTTGTTCCTTCTTCGTCGAATGCCCCAACTGCGGCGGAGAAAGGAAAGAATGTTGTTATTCAAGGTATGCTTTGTATTTATGATGTACCAGTTCGAGTTTTGTTTGATACTGGGGCTTCCCGTTCCTTCATATCTAGTGACCTGGTAGATAGGTTGGGACTGGAACCCGAGATAGTCGATAGACCGTTGGTTGTGACGAACCCGATTGGTGGTTCGACTTGCCTTAGTATGATTTGCCGAAATTTGGTCTTATCGAGTCATGGATATATGTTTGTTTGTGATTGCTTTGTTTTGGGCTTTACTGGGTATGGCATTATATTGGGGGTCGATTGGCTCCAAAGATACGGGGTGGTGGTAGACTGTGAGGGCTTTTTGGTGACAGTTAGGGCGGATGATGGGCGGAGGGTAGTGTTTGGTAGTCTACCTAGTGATGGGGTAATGGCTAGTTTTATAAATTCCCTCGACATCGTCATGATGATTTGTCAGATGTGCCTGTGGTTGGCCAGTATCCGGACGTCTTCGAGGAGGTGACCGGGCTTCCACCATACCTAGAGATTGAGTTCTGTATTGATTTAGTGAAAGATGCTAGACCTATAGTGATGCCACTTCGTCGTATGGCACCAAGGGAGCAGCGAGAGTTCGGGGTGCAAGTCAGCAATCTTTTGAAGAAGGAATTTATCAGAAGAAGTGTCTCCGAGTGGGGAGCACCAGTTGTGTTTACCACTAAAGCAGACGGTTCCCTTCGTTTGTGTGTGGACTATCGCGAGTTGAATAAGGTGACGAGGAAGAATAAGTATCCTTTACAGCGGATAGATGATTTTTTTGATCAACTGGAAGGAGCAAGAGTGTTCTCCCAGTTGGACCTCACGACAGGATTTCATCATCTCCGAGTAGCGGATGAGAGTGTTCCGAAAACGGCATTTAGGACGCCGTCTGGATTCTATAAGTGGTTGGTTATGCCATTTGGGTTGACCAATGCACCAGTCTATTTTGTGGATCTTATGAATCGAGTATTCAGAGATCAGTTGAATAAGTTTGTTCTTGTGTTCGTAGACGATATCCTTGTTTACTCGAGGACAGAGGAGGAACACAAGGGACACTTGAGGATAGTGATGGAGGTGTTGAGGAAACACCAATTGAAAGCGAAATTCTCTAAGTGTCACTTCTGGAGGAGGGAAGTGAGATTCTTGGGCCATGTTGTTTCAGAGAATGGTGTTGCCGTGGACCCTGCGAAGGTGGCTACGGTACACGATTGGCCTACTCCCAAGAATGCAATAGATGTAAGAAGTTTCTTGGGGTTAGCTGGATATTATCGTAAGTTTATCCCGGACTTCTCCAAGATAGCAGCACCGTTGACTCAGTTGACTAAGAAGAATCAGGCCTTCGTCTGGGACGGAGTGTGTGAGAATGCATTCAAGAGTCTAAAGAAAAAGTTGACGCGTGCACTAGTGTCAGTCATTCCGAAAGGGAATGAAGGGATGACGGTATACACGGATGCTTGTGGTACCGGACTAGGTGCTGTATTGATGCAAGGAGTTAGGGTTGTAGCTTATGCTAGTCGGCAGCTAAAGCCGCATGAGAAGAAGTATCCTACCCATGATTTGGAACTCGCAGCGTTCGTGTTCGCATTAAAGATGTGGAGACACTATCTCTTGGGAGAAAGATTTGAGTTGTTTACCAAACATAAATCGCTAAAGTATCTCTTCTCCCAAAAGGATCTGAATCTCCGTCAGCAGAGATGGTTAGAGTTCTTGGCTTCGTATGATTTTGATATCGCATACACACCTGGGAAAGGTAATGCGGTAGCCGATGCTTTGAGTAGGAGACATGCCAGTTTAGGGGCTATGTTTCTTGAATGGAAGCAACTGGAGTATGTCGCAGGGTTTGATTTCAGACCAAAGTGCGAATTGGATCCAGAAGTGCTAGCTAGTTTGGCGATCAGACCCACTTTGATAGAGCAGATTGGTTCTAGCCAGAGGTACGATCCTAATCTATTGGAAATCATCTCCAAGTTAGAGATGAACATCGACGGTGAGGAGATGAATTTGTATGGGCTTGATCGAGATGGATGGCTTAGAAAGAATGGAAGACTAGTTGTACCCAACGTGAATGGTTTGAGAGATGAAGTGCTTAGAGAATGTCATCACTCAAAACTGACTATACATCCCGGTGGTAATAAGATGTATCGAGACATGAGACAGACTTAATACTGGGAAGGGATGAAAAGAGACGTTGGGAAGTTTATATCCAAATGTATGAATTGCCAGCTAGTTAAAGCCGAGCAAAAGAAGCCTAGCGGGTTGTTACAACCATTAGAAATTCCCGAATGGAAATGGGAGCAAGTCTCGATGGATTTCATCGATGGTTTATGTGACACCCCGTATTTTTACGCTTTAGAAATAAGAAATTTACGTACGTAGATGATGATACGCAAGCGTATAAACTAATGAACTATGAAAATAAAAGATATTCTGTTTATACTTTTAGAATTAAGTTAAACGGAAGTTACCATTGTGTTTGTCTCGGAAAAATACGCGAAATAGAGTCCGAGTTTGCGAGAATAGGAGCCCGTATGACCCAGTTAAGGCTCATATCGATTTTCAGGAAATTTCAAGTAGGAAACAAATCAAAAACTGAGTAGTTTGGTCCAGGCGGGGTAGGCGGGAATTTTCCCGCCAAAGCCCATGTCGACTGGGGAGTCGACAGGGCTGTCGACCCCCCGGACCCAAGTCGACAAGGCTGTCGACTTGGGAGTCGACTGGGCCTCTTCTGTGTGCCACAACCTGGTGCACCTGGTCATCTATTTTGGTCTAGTCTGGTGGCCTGAGATGGGTTTTAAAGGTTCAGATTGATCCTAGGGTTAATCCTAAGGTCCTAATCACTCCTAATCTCTATAAGTAAGCCCCTAACCTACCTCTAAACCCTCATTATTCACTCATGTAACTAAACTATGGCCAAATTTCTACTCTCATGGCCTCCACTCAACTATCCTAGCCTCCACTTCATTTCTATGAGAGGTTTCATGATCATGAGAGTATTAGAGAGTCCCTATGTTAGTATGAGAGCTCCTCAAGTTGATTTCAAGGCAAAAGCTTTGGTCTTTGTTCATAAAGATGGCGTTTTTGTTGATTTGGAGCATCCATCTTTGGGTTTTTGGATGATGGCATGCATAGGATTCATCACAAGCTTTAGTTTAATCGATTTAGGCCTTCATAGCAATGTAAGCCCTTTCCCTACTCTTAGATATTAACTATAAAGTTAAATGTTCATGTTGTAAGCTTGGGTTTGATCATTAAGAATGATATATGCTCTCATGTCATGCAAGTTTATGAAGTCATTATCTTGATCCTATGAGCTAGAAGCTACAACCTTTATGTGGAAATGTTGCATTATGCAACATGGGAACCTTCATAATGATTATGTCAACTTGCATATGAAGTCATAACCCCTATATGATGATATATGCGAGTTTCTAGTCATTATCCCATGTCTTTTGTCACCATGATTCGCTTATGTGCCAAGTTTGGGTTTGTGCATGTTTTGAGGCTTAAGAATGTAACATGCAAGCTAATGAACACATTTGTGCCTCATTTGCCACCATGATTAACTTGTGGCTTAATATCCATTTTTGTCATGCCTTTGTCAAGTCTCTTCTTTTAGTCCATTACGTTGTTGCGAACATATATGCGAGTTTAAAAGCGTTGGGGTCGCATTATGAGGAAAACATAATGACATGAACATGATTTGGGTAAATGGGTATAAACATGACAACATGTAACGTTAAATATGACATGTGTTTATACTTGAAAACATGACTTGAAATATAGCATGGAAGTCGACATGTAAGTATGCATAAAAACATAAGCTTGGGAATTTACCTATTAAGTTAGGTCTACCCTTTGGGAATTTACCTATTAAGTTAGGTCTACCCAAATGCTTGAAAAAAAAAACTTGTAACATGTTTTGGGAACATGATGAACATGACACTTAGATAATATAAATGTGGCCAACTCGAGGTTGGGTTGAGTTTGCAACATAAAGCTACCCGGAACCGACCGGCCTAACTAGTGGTTGCAAACAATAGGGCCCAATGTGAGAAGTTGGTCACGTTGTGCTTGAACCCGAGGTTAGACCAAGTTGTGGTGTAAAGCTACCCGGACCCGCCCGGCTTAACTAGTAACCACAACAAAGTCTAATGTGAGAGGTTGGGGTACATTAATTAAATTAATGCCACATGATAAGGTTAAGTAAAGTTGACTAATGACACTTAACCGATATGACACAAATGGGTAGGTTAAGTGGGACCGGGCTTGACTTCTTAATAACACTTAACCATGCAAGATGATTAGAGGATGGGGTTAAGCTATCCTATACTTAACCAATCCGACACGATAGTTTAATGGGATTAAGATAATCTATGCTTAATCAATCCAGCAAGATAATCCGATAGGATTAAGGTAAACTAGTACTTGACAAATTTGACTTGATAGGGATTAAGTCATGAGCCTCTGGGTACGCTTAACAACTTGTAGGGCTAAGTCCTGAACTTAAATACTTAGCCAATCTTGACGTGATTCGTGGCGGGTTAAGCCATGGACTTGAATGATAACACTTAACCCAATAGACAAACCCTAGTTAGAAGAACTGGGTAGAAAACCGTAGTTAATCAAGGATAACGGGAAAGGGGGCTAAGTGGTAAACCTTAGTTAAGGGTAATTAAGTAATAATTCTTAGCTAAGGACATAGGACTAATTCACAAAGAGATGAGTAACCTGATACGGTAGGTCATCGCTTAGTATACGAGGAGGAGCAAGTTATCTGACTTGGATAAAAGCTCCAGCGAACTGGGGGCCGAAGCGGAAGCTTCGGGGGACGTGAGGATACTCTTGGTATCCCTTTATGAGGTTGCAGATGATCCGCTTGGGCTCACAAGAGGTTAAGGTCTGCGGTATAAGAGCCAAGAGTATGCCTTGGTTGCTATGCGAGCGACCTAAAGACTGGGATGGATTAGCGTGGAGTCGACGATTCTTGGTTTTTGCCCTGGATAGCACATCGCCGACTACCTACCATCTTTAGTCAATCGTGTACGTGCGGAAAGGCAGGGAACCCCCAACAGACCATGTGCTTGCTATCGAGTCATGGGTGAGGTTGGCCCGTAGGAAAGTGGGCTATAGTGGGGCCGGGGAGTGGTTCTTATACATGATTTTTCTTGGATTGCCTTTCAGTAGTTGAGGAAGGGGTCACGTGGGACCATAGCCACGGGTACAAAAACAGACCTTGATATCTGCATCGGCAGACGATTTAAAGCTCCCGACCGAGTTCCGTATTTCTTGATTTGCCCTAGCACGGAACTCGGATGGCACATTGAGGAACATGTGCATCTAGACATGGAAAACGATTCACGATACATACGTGGGATCAAGGGCGTGGTTGACGGGTGGCGTAATCCCTAGTGGTCCTAGGTGGCCAAAACCCAAACCGAGACACGGAAACGATTATTAGGTAGCATAATCCCTAGCGGTCCTAGGTGGCATAAATCCTAAGTGGACGCGCGATAGTTCATGGTAAGGAAACACAACTAGATCAAGGGTTGCAGTCCAAAACAACTTCAAGGATAAATTGTTTACATGGGAAAGCCCGTACGGCCTACGGCAAAGGACTGAACTTATATATGGAAAGAAACATACGAGTTGGGAAAACCTACATATGCTATAGATTAGACTGACATGGGCCATTACATGACGTTGGCAAGGGATATTCATGGTTAACACATGACGCGGGTTGGGACACTAGTATGAGAGGTGTAGAGCAGATGTACAGGATAGATACCATGGGACGTTATACATGATAGATATCTTGGGATATTATACTTGATAGAAACCTGACGATGTGATACCTTGTTTTATCTTGACATCGTAATTTATCATGACACCTTAGTTCACCTGAGTTCAGTAGTTCATCCTGTTATTTTGATTTAGCTTATCTATCTTGTTATCATGCTTATGTTCATCTCAGCTTCTCATGTCAGTTAACTTTACTAGTTTTTATACTAATAGTAGATAGGGCTTACTCAGTCTTTTTGACTGACCCGTTTTGTTTCGCCTCTTTTCTTCCGTTTCCCCCCCAGGTTACAGGGAGGAAATACTGCTGTTTAGTTTGGACTTCTTCTGCTTGAAGGTCATCATGGATAGCTTGGACTGTTCTTGGCTATGGCTACTTTACTGTCTTTATTTGGGGAATAATTTATGAAAAAGTCTTTATGCTTCTTGACTATTACAAGACAGGTTTTGATGTACTCTGATGTAAAAGGCTTTAGACCTTAATTATAAATGTTTATGAAAGTTCGATTTTACTTCCGCTATTTTATATGTTCTGTCTTGTGATATTACTGTGCATGTTTACCAATAATGCCCCTCTAAAGCTAGTGCATTCCTTTGTGAGTGACCCTAGCGGAGGCGGGGTGTTACACGTGGTATCAGAGCAGAAGGTTACCAGACTGGGCAAAAGTTTTTAAAGACCTTCTGAAAACTATTTGAAAATCGTTTATAAAGAAGCATTTTTCAAGAAAGTTTTCTTTTAAAAAGAAAAGGCTATTCCCCAAAGGCCATTAGCATTATCCTTGTTTCCTTGATTGAATCTCTTTTCCTTTCTTTCCTCCATCTGTAGTCACAGTGGTTTTAACTGCGACTAGTCTTTTCTATCTAGGAAAGTGTTTTCTATACGATGGAGATAGTTCTCGAGAGAAATAGATCTGAGTTAGGACAAAGGAGGGCAATGGGAGGGGTAGCTGGGCAAAGGAGAAAAAAAAAAGAGAAATGAGGTCAAGTCGACAGGCCTGTCGACAGGGCAGTCGACCCCCCCCCCCCCCTGTCGACAGCCCTGTCGACACAAGGGGCCTGTAGGGAAAAAAAAATATACATACAGCCGAAGCCGACGGCTTTCTTTCCCAAACCCCCATTTCTCTCGCCTCTTCCCTTCCAGCCACCAAAACCCGGAAAATCACCACTTCCCCCACCTCCCATCACCTCGTTCCTCCACTATTCTTCATAAATTTGGTCTTAAATCGAAGCTAAAGACCCTCTCTACCCGGATCTATAGTTTACCTCTTCAGATTCGTGCTCGAACCAACATGGCTAATCCACCCAATCTCTAAGAGCTTTACCCTCAATTAACCGCACAAGAGGTCGAGTGGTGTGACGAGCAACAAGAGATAATCGAGCACTACGTGCGGATCGCCAATAGGAACTTGCTTTTAGGCCGACCGGTGAGGTTTGCGGATTTTGCGGGAACCGCCGTGGAAAATTTGTTTGCTAATGCGGGTTTGATTCATATTCTGGATACGCGCACGGCCGAGAGGAGAGGCTACAAACGTATGGTAAGACTTTTTGATGCTCATTTGGAAATTGGTGTGGATAATGATGGGCTAATAACCTATAGTTCAAGGGTTAAGGGTACCCATATATTTATGAATGAGATCCAATTTGGGGACATATTGAATATCCGTGGTACGGGACTAGATACGAACGATCTTGAGATGAATGATTTGAATGTGTGGGGTAGGATCTTTTTTAATGGACTGGTGAGACAGTGGGATAGTACACATTTGCGCCCGCTAGCTAGGTTTGTGGTCAGAATATTGCAATATAATCTTGCGAGGCAAAATGCTGGGTTTGATAGAGTCCTAGTCATTGCTAAGGCCGCCACTTATGCTATTTTTGGGGGCATACAAATGAACTGGGCAAGGACCATCTTATAGCAATACCAAATTTATAGGGAAGCAAGGCACGCCAATATTTGTTTTGGGAACTTATGGACCACGGTTTTTCACCGATTTGGGGTTGATTTGCATGATGAGGATTATCTGACACTTTCTAACCATCCCTCTGCTATCATCACGGAAGCTGCACTAGGAAGGATGGGTATGAATATGCAAGATCTGCAAGATGAGCCACAACCTATGGAGCATGAGGGATTAGATGAGGGAGAGAGTGAAGGTGACGAGGAGGAAGAACCACATGATAGTCAGTTCGGACAGTTTGAGGAACCCTATCAGGCACCACAGCATGAGGACGAGCAGGCACAGATAGGGCATGCTTGGGAAGGAGCTTGGGCTCATCAGGCCCCGACGCAGGGGGCTTCAGATACAGGTGCCTGGGATCCATGGGTTGCTAGGGATCCAGATTGGAGGACTGAGCTCAGGTATGTTTCAGAGCAGCAGGCTCGCATAATGAGGAGCCACCGGGACATAATGAAGTCACAGCAGGAGATGCTGCAGGCACAGGTAGACCTAGCTCAGACTCAGCAGCAGATGCTCCAAGATATGGGTAGCTCCTATGATCAGTTAGGAGCGGGGATACAAGACATACAGTTAGAAGTTAGGCAAGGGAACCGACGACATGAAGAGAGGTTAGATAGCTTAGAGGAGCTCATCCGTGGCTACTTCCATCAGGGTTGACTCCTATCAGTTTATCCGTAGGATAGTATTTTTATTCAGTACTGTTTTCTTTGTTATCTAGTAGTAACGATGTACTGAAAGCTATCTTAATATTAGCACGTTGTTTGTTTATGAAATCTGTTGTGCTTAATGTAATTATGAACGATAATGCCTTATAAACAAAGTAAAGCGAGAAAGTAATAAAACGGGAAATCTTTCCGTTGTATAAAGTTTAGAAAATTAGATTTTTTTTTTCTAAATTAAAAATGGATGGTAAGGTCTTGGATGCGCCAATTGGATGAACTTCACTCTTATCTTGTAAGAGTGGGGGAAAATTTGGATGAAATTGCTTTCTCAAATTTTTGCATTCATTTAGAACTGCAAGTATATTTTAGGATGAAAGCATCATGTTTTCAGAAAAGAAATTTTCAAGAAATAGCATTCATATAGGTGGTACCACAAGTTAGGCATACATATTTTTCTATATTGTGATTCACTTTTGCACATGTGCACATGGTTGCAACAATTGGCTGGACACTTATGGATGATAATGAGGGGACATAAATCCTACTATTATTGAATTTCGGGGACGAAATTCCTTAAGGGTGGGAGAATGTGACACCCCGTATTTTTACGCTTTAGAAATAAGAAATTTACGTACGTAGATGATGATACGCAAGCGTATAAACTAATGAACTATGAAAATAAAAGATATTCTATTTATACTTTTAGAATTAAGTTAAACGGAAGTTACCATTGTGTTTGTCTCGGAAAAATACGCGAAATAGAGTCCGAGTTTGCGAGAATAGGAGCCCGTATGACCCAGTTAAGGCCCATATCGATTTTCAGGAAATTTCAAGTAGGAAACAAATCAAAAACTGAGTAGTTTGGTCCAGGCGGGGTAGGCGGGAATTTTCCCGCCAAAGCCCATGTCGACTGGGGAGTCGACAGGGCTGTCGACCCCCCAGACCCAAGTCGACAGGGCTGTCGACTTGGGAGTCGACTGGGCCTCTTCTGTGTGCCACGACCTGGTGCACCTGGTCATCTGTTTTGGTCTAGTCTGGTGGCCTGAGACGGGTTTTAAAGGTTCTGATTGATCCTAGGGTTAATCCTAAGGTCCTAATCACTCCTAATCTCTATAAATAAGCCCCTAACCTACCTCTAAACCCTCATTATTCACTCATGTAACTAAACTATGGCCAAATTTCTACTCTCATGGCCTCCACTCAACTATCCTACCCTCCACTTCATTTCTATGAGAGGTTTCATGATCATGAGAGTATTAGAGAGTCCCTATGTTAGTATGAGAGCTCCTCAAGTTGATTTCAAGGCAAAAGCTTTGGTCTTTGTTCATAAAGATGGCGTTTTTGTTGATTTGGAGCATCCATCTTTGGGTTTTTGGATGATGGCATGCATAGGATTCATCAAAAGCTTTATTTTAATCGATTTAGGCCTTCATAGCAATGTAAGCCCTTTCCCTACTCTTAGATATTAATTATAAAGTTAAATGTTCATGTTGTAAGCTTGGGTTTGATCATTGAGAATGATATATGCTCTCATGTCATGCAAGTTTATGAAGTCATTATCTTGATCCTATGAGCTAGAAGCTACAACCTTTATGTGGAAATGTTGCATTATGCAACATGGGAACCTTCATAATGATTATGTCAACTTGCATATGAAGTCATAACCCCTATATGATGATATATGCGAGTTTCTAGTCATTATCCCATGTCTTTTGTCACCATGATTCGCTTATGTGCCAAGTTTGGGTTTGTGCATGTTTTGAGGCTTAAGAATGTAACATGCAAGCTAATGAACACATTTGTGCCTCATTTGCCACCATGATTAACTTGTGGCTTAATATCCATTTTTGTTATGCCTTTGTCAAGTCTCTTCTTTTAGTCCATTACGTTGTTGCGAACATATATGCGAGTTTAAAAGCGTTGGGGTCGCATTATGAGGAAAACATAATGACATGAACATGATTTGGGTAAATGGGTATAAACATGACAACATGTAACGTTAAATATGACATGTGTTTATACTTGAAAACATGACTTGAAATATAGCATGGAAGTCGACATGTAAGTATGCATAAAAACATAAGCTTGGGAATTTACCTATTAAGTTAGGTCTACCCTTTGGGAATTTACCTATTAAGTTAGGTCTACCCAAATGCTTGAAAAAAAAAACTTGTAACATGTTTTGGGAACATGATGAACATGACACTTAGATAATATAAATGTGGCCAACTCGAGGTTGGGTTGAGTTTGCAACATAAAGCTACCCGGAATCGACCGGCCTAACTATTGGTTGCAAACAATAGGGCCCAATGTGAGAAGTTGGTCACGTTGTGCTTGAACCCGAGGTTAGACCAAGTTGTGGTGTAAAGCTACCCGGACCCGCCCGGCTTAACTAGTAACCACAACAAAGTCTAATGTGAGAGGTTGGGGTGCATTAATTAAATTAATGCCACATGATAAGGTTAAGTAAAGTTGACTAATGACACTAAACCGATATGACACAAATGGGTAGGTTAAGTGGGACCGGGCTTGACTTCTTAATAACACTTAAGCATGCAAGATGATTAGAGGATGGGGTTAAGCTATCCTATACTTAACCAATCCGACACGATAGTTTAATGGGATTAAGATAATCTATGCTTAATCGATCCAGCAAGATAATCCGATAGGATTAAGGTAAACTAGTACTTGACCAATTTGACTTGATAGGGATTAAGTCATGAGCCTCTGGGTACACTTAACCAACTTGTAGGGCTAAGTCCTGAACTTAAATACTTAGCCAATCTTGACGTGATTCGTGGCGGGTTAAGCTATGGACTTGAATGATAACACTTAACCCAATAGACAAACCCTAGTTAGAGGAACTAGGTAGAAAACCGTAGTTAATCAAGGATAACGGGAAAGGAGGCTAAGTGGTAAACCTTAGTTAAGGGTAACTAAGTAATAATTCTTAGCTAAGGACATAAGACTAATTCACAAAGAGATGAGTAACCTGATACGGTAGGTCATCGCTTAGTATACGAGGAGGAGCAAGTTATCTGACTTGGATAAAAGCTCCAGCGAACTGGGGGCCGAAGCGGAAGCTTCGGGGGACGTGAGGATACTCTTGGTATCCCTCTGTGAGGTTGCAGATGATCCGCCTGGGCTCACAAGAGGTTAAGGTCTGCGGTAGAAGAGCCAAGAGTATGCCTTGGTTGCTATGCGAGCGACCTAAAGACTGGGATGGATTAGCGTGGAGTCGACGATTCTTGGTTTTTGCCCTGGATAGCACATCGCCGACTACCTACCATCTTTAGTCAATCGTGTACGTGCGAAAAGGCAGGGAACCCCCAACAGACCATGTGCTTGCTATCGAGTCATGGGTGAGGTTGACCCGTAGGAAAGTGGGCTATAGTGGGGCCGGGGAGTGGTTCTTATACATGATTTTTCTTGGATTGCCTTTCAGTAGTTGAGGGAGGGGTCACGTGGGACCATAGCCACGGGTACAAAAACAGACCTTGATATCTGCATCGGCAGACGATTTAAAGCTCCCGACCGAGTTCCGTATTTCTTGATTTGCCCTGGCACGGAACTCGGATGGCACATTGGGGAACATGTGCATCTAGACATGGAAAACGATTCACGATACATACGTGGGATCAAGGGCGCAGTTGACGGGTGGCGTAATCCCTAGTGGTCCTAGGTGGCCAAAACCCAAGCCGAGACACGGAAACGATTATTAGGTAGCATAATCCCTAGCGGTCCTAGGTGGCATAAATCCTAAGTGGACGCGCGATAGTTCATGGTAAGGAAACACAACTAGATCAAGGGTTGCAGTCCAAAACAACTTCAAGGATAAATTGTTTACATGGGAAAGCCCGTACGGCCTACGGCAAAGGACTGAACTTATATATGGAAAGAAACATACGAGTTGGGAAAACCTACATATGCTATAGATTAGACTGACATGGGCCATTACATGACGTTGGCAAGGGATATTCATGGTTAACACATGACGCGGGTTGGGACACTAGTATGAGAGGTGTAGAGCAGATGTACAGGATAGATACCATGGGACGTTATACATGATAGATATCTTGGGATATTATACTTGATAGAAACCTGACGATGTGATACCTTGTTTTATCTTGACATCGTAATTTATCATGACACCTTAGTTCACCTGAGTTCAGTAGTTCATCATGTTATTTTGATTTAGCTTATCTATCTTGTTATCATGCTTATGTTCATCTCAGCTTCTCATGTCAGTTAACTTTACTAGTTTTTATACTAATAGTAGATAGGGCTTACTCAGTCTTTTTGACTGACCCGTTTTGTTTCGCCTCTTTTCTTCCGTTTCCCCCCCAGGTTACAAGGAGGAAATACTGCTGTTTAGTTTGGACTTCTTCTACTTGAAGGTCATCATGGGTAGCTTGGACTGTTCTTGGCTATGGCTACTTTACTGTCTTTATTTGGGGAATAATTTATGAAAAAGTCTTTATGCTTCTTTACTATTACAAGACAGGTTTTGATGTACTCTGATGTAAAAGGCTTTAGACCTTAATTATAAATGTTTATGAAAGTTCGATTTTACTTCCGCTATTTTATATGTTCTGTCTTGTGATATTTCTGTGCATGTTTACCAATAATGCCCCTCTAAAGCTAGTGCATTCCTTTGTGAGTGACCCTAGCGGAGGCGGGGTGTTACAGTTTACCAAGGACTAGAACGGGACATGATAGCATTTGGGTAATTGTGGATCGATTGGCTAAGAGTGCAAGATTTATACCAGTCAAATCGACCAGAATGGCAGCTAAATTGGCAGAATTGTATATGAAGTAGGTAGTGAGATTTCATGGAGTACCTAAAAGCATTGTGAGTGACCGAGACCCGTTGTTTACTAGTGGGTTTTGGAAGAGCTTACAAGAGGCTCTAGGGTCAGAATTACATCTCAGTACCGCATATCATCCTCAGACCGACGGTCAGACGGAGAGGGTGAATCGTATATTGGAAGATCTCTTGAGAGCATGTATATTGGATTTTGGTGGATCATGGGATGACCATTTGCATCTAGTAGAGTTTGCATATAATAATAGCTACCGATCCAGTATCGGTATGGCTCCATATGAAGCTTTGTACGGAAGACTATGCAACTCACCATCATGTTGGATAGAGACCGGCGAGAAGTTTATGCTTGGACCAGATGTGGTGAGGGAAACTTCAGATAAGATTAAGACCACTCAACAACGAATGAAGGCTGCCCAAGATAGGCAGAAGAGTTATGTTGATAAGAGGAGAAGAGATTTAAAATTCTCCGTTGGTGACTTGGTGTTTGTCAAGATTTCTCCATTGAAGAGCATGATACGATTTGGCAGGAGAGGCAAGTTGGCACCAAGATTTGTTGGACCATTCCCAGTTCTCGAACAAGTTGGGAATTTGGCGTATAGAGTTGACTTACTAGAGAAGATGGCGGGAGTTCGCAACGTATTTCATGTTTCCCAACTAAGGAAGTTCGTTCACGACCCAGATATGACTATTTCACCTGATCAGTTAGAGGACTTCGAAGTAGAACCCGAGGCGGTTGGGAACCGCAAGCCGATCGGTATTGTCGAGCAAGAAACGAAGCAACTTCGAAGGAAGGCGGTGAAGCTAGTCAAGGTTCAGTGGGGCGAGAACGAGAATGATTGTACTTGGGAGACAGAGGAAAGCATTAGAAAGACGTATCCAGAACGCTTTGCCTGGTAAGATTTTCTTTGCGATTTAGTTATTCTGCATGCTAGGATAGACTTGTTTTGCATGTTTGATTGTTATTTTATGGTTGATAGGCACGCGGGATCCTTTGTGTGTTTTGTTTAGGGAATTTCGGGGGCGAAATTTCATAAGGGGGGAGAATGTAACAACCCGCATTCTACGCATCGGACGATCGTAGAATATTTATTTCTTTCCCATATGAAGTCGTATGGTCATGTAACTTTGGGAAACAACCATTAGAGTCATTTCCCATGTTCATGATTTTTGTCGATTTTTAAATGACCATTTTGCCCCTAGCTGATCTTGTTTTGGCCATAACTTTTGACTGAAAAGGAATTTTGACCTGAAACCACTTCCATTAGACTCGTTTGATGGTTTACTTTCCATAGAGTGGTCATAATAGCCAAACAGACTTACCGTTTGGAAGATATGGCTGAAATAAGGTTTGGAAGGTGAAAAACTGCTTAACCGGGCCAAATAGGGTGATTAGTGAATGGGCTCATAACCCATTTCGGGATTAGGGTTATGAGGAGGCTGAAAAGATTTAGAGATTCATTCCATTTCAGTTTTCTAGCCTCCACTTACCTCTAAGAAATCCTAAAAATGGCCTCCAACCTCTAAATCACCTCCAAATCACCTTCAAATCAAGGATTAAGCTTAGCAACATCAAATCAAGGGAGATCTTCACCAAATCAAGATTAGAGCTGTTGTTTAGCATTGGGATTCACTCCAAATCAAAGATTTATTTCAGATCTAAGTTTTATTTGTGGCTAAGGTGAGTGATTTGCATAGTTCCTCACTAATTATGGCTAATTAAGGGTAATTATGTTAATTAGCGAATTTAACATGATAAAATTTTGGAAAAATATTTATAAATTCTAAAATGATGTTTTAGATTTCTGATATGAATTTGGGTTAATTTGGTTGTGTTCTGCTAATCACATCATTAGTTTCACCTAAACGTGCTTAAGGGGAAATATGGGGTTTTGGCTATGTTTGATCCATTTTAACCTATCATATTGATGTTTTGGTGTTTGAGGTCACTTCTACTTGTTGCTATGATTGTATGGTATGTTTTGTGATTGATTAGAATAGATAGAATGATCGAAAACTCCGTCGAGTGGCGTAAATTGCTTGTTGGAAAAAGTGCAGGAAGACATCCGAACCAGATCGGATCGGTTAGGAGGATATATGTATGTTATAATTACATACATGAAGTCAATGCAACATGTATGTAATTATAAACGGAAACTAGTTATGTTCTAAAAGATGAAAGAAGCTTTCTATTTCTTGCAGTATATCTTAATCTGCAATGCGTATTGTTCCCTTTTTTGGGTACAATCTGTAGCTATGAAAGCAAAAAAAGCTGCCATTGCAAGCTTCTACCTTCTTATATATCAAGAAGGCATCTTCTCAATCCATCACCAACGAATGATTACTCAGCCTGTCACATATATGGAAAAATAAAAAATGGAGACAGTAAGATTACATTAACAGGAAATTGTGAACAACACATAGAAAATATATAATACACAATACCAGAATTGTAAATTATTTGCTGCTTTCGCTGCTTTTCTACATATAAACTTCACCCAAAAAAAATGTTTTATTTATTGCTAGAATGGAAAGTAACGGGATAGAAAAGACAAAAATGATTGTGAAGTTAGAAGAGGTGGCGACGAAACAGAAGGAGAGAACATGGGAACGAATCACAGAAGGAACAAAATGAAAGAAAGTAGCATATAATTTTGGGACCAAATTGATTTCCACTGCTAGTAGGTTTGATTGTCAATTAACGAGTTTTGTGAACTAATACTAATACTAGTATTACCGCACAACGATGCGACCGTTAAAGTGCATAATATAAAACAAAAAAATATTTAATAATTTTTTTTTGAAGTCGGATTTTAATAGAAAAAATTGTAATTTAAGGGAAAATGAAAATATTTAAAAACATTGTTATGGAATAACCATCAGTATTATTTAATTATAAATAATGTGTAAAATATATTGTATATTGTGATTTCATAAAAACCAAACATTTATCCTCAATTTACCTATAAGATAATAAATGGAAACATTGCGGTAAAGAAAATATGTTATCATAAAGTTTCAAAATAAGATAGAAAGACACATCTGAAATAAATACAGAAGCCCTCTTTCAAAGTCAATATCACAATAACTTGTCCAAATAAAATGCACCGTACTTTAAGTGGAAAAGCAAAATGCTTTCCAACATAGACCTATAAAGAACAGACAACTAACACATAATAAATTGCAAACACTTGCATTGATCACGAAGAGCTAAACATCCCCTGCATACAAATTGACACCATGTTCCGTGTGTAACGGTACATCCAGTAGTCATTACAGCAACACCTTAAAGAAGGAAAACACACAATACATCAGCAAATTCCACTAGGTTTTTTTTTGTCAACCAAATGTTTGTAACCGGTTATGTTCTCTTTCTCAACCTCACTCACGCTCTTCTTCTCAACCAACCCATTTTTGCTTTCCTCTATGGTAACAGTAGCAGAAACAATTTTACCTGGCACTCTTTCAAATTATCCAGTACTTTGTTTAGAGCGACGATCATTCTTTCAGCAAGACACCTGCTGAAATCCTTTCTTATAACTACATGAAACACTGGGATGTGCCAAGTAGTTCCAGATAAGGATTGACATAATCTAAGTCAATCTCTGCATATATGGTATGCCATAATATGAGAAAATAGAACAAATATCATTAATGATATTATTCCATAACTAGAACATTATGTACAAATGGAATGTCATAATATGATAAATAGAATAAATATCATTAATGATATTATTCCATAAATATCATTAATGATATTATTCCATAATTATTGTAGTGCTTATGACATGTATCTTATAACTTTATATATTTGTGATTCATGGATGGAAAAGTATCCTTCTCTTCAACTCTTCATCATGGTATCAGAACGTTAATCCAAAACAGTTCAACTTCCTCTTGTTCAATTACTCTCATTAACCAAACTTCATCCTATCAGATTCTTAATGGAAGTGATCCCACAAAGCCCTACACTTTTGTAACATCCCAAGATTTTTCGACAATTTAAAATATTAAATTTAATATGTTTTGGAACAAAATTGTTTTAAATATTAAATTTTATAATTTATGTCGTATATTGAAAATGTATGAACTAAAATTTAAATTTGTAAATATTGAAATTTGTTCACAATTAGCAATAATTGATTTATAAATTTATCATGAATTTTTATTTTGATTTGAACTGAATTTATAAACCTTTGAATTTGATTTATTGGTTAATAAACAAAAGCAAATATTTTATTACACTAACTAACTGGTCGAAATTTGTCATTTGGCAAACGATTTTTGAATTTGATAAAATTAATTTTATTCGATCCAAATTTGTAAATTATTTTAATATATAAAATTTCATAGCCGTAGGAATTTTAGTTTGACCGTAAGAAAATAAAACGCATATAAATTTATATGTACAATTCAATTAAATAATCAAGTTTTAGTAGAAACCGCTGTGGACTTTAGAATTGGGCCTTGAAACCAATTCCATTGCGTTCATAAGGTGTCAAAATCTATTGTTAGGCAGTAAGCGGGCCTGATTTGGAGTCCATTTGAATTTTGGCTTAAATATCATGCAAATCGAGAATTATAATATTAAAAAATTATTCAGAAACCCTAATTTCCTTTTGGCCGCCGTCACCATGTTTGATGGCCGAAATTTTGCATTATTTTTTCCTTAATTTCTCTTTTGATTCTCAATGGTATTCATTGATTTCTGAAGCAAACTTGTAGAGTTTTGTGAGGACTGTAGAATCATACGGTTGGATCGAACGCTTGTAATCTAAAATCACCGGAATTGAGGAGAGAACACGCCGCTAGTTTGGCTCGATGGAAGGCGCTACGAACCACCGAGTGGGCCCATGTTCGAGGCATTGGCATCTCTTGGAAAGGCGGTTGTTGTGGTGGCGTTGGATCGATGTATGGTGGCTGCTAGGGCGGGGCATTGGTCATGAAAACACGACAGTTGTGACGCCCCGCCCCGCACCAGCCGACATTTTCTCCGAAAGTGCGTTGTACACATGCCCGACTAGCACGGAACGATCGCCAAAGAAAGGAAAGAAGAGAATGAACTAATCAAGAACCGGTAAAATGCCTCACAGCGCATGGAATAAAATATAATAACAACATACCTGACATAAAACAGGCGAGACAGTGCATAAGCTGGAAACTAAACATCATAGCAGCGGAAAATCCAAATACAGCTTATGATCCAATACCATTATTACAACTTTGTAAAATACTGTCTCTAAAGCAAAAAAGAAAGGAAAGGTACACTACTAATGCCCAAAGTAGTGACCAGTGGCGACACAGGGAGAATATCTATATATCATACATGGAAGCCTCCTGCTCGTCTCCGGTACAGCTACTGATGCATACTTGTCTCTAGACTGCTCGTGAGAGCACCCAGAGTAATAAGAAGAGACATAAAACTCTGGGTCAGACAAAAAGTCTGGTATGAGCGAAAGCAGCTAAACAGAACAATAACAGGTATACTAAACCATACCCGAATCTAGACCTGCAACCAAAGAGTTAGCACTACATACCGTACAATACACTAAGGTGCCACTAACATATGGTGTAAAGAATACGGGGGTGGGGTGTGCACGTCATAGTGATGGCAAACAAATCAAACATAGCAACCATTCTCACATCACTCACTCAGTGCGTAAAGCATACAATGTCCACCACTATCAATCACTTGACCCATCTTAGTAGTGACGGAGTTCGACTCGTACAACTACTGCTACTACCAAGCGTACCCCATGGAGTCATGACCAAATCTTTACAAATGACCCCACTTCATTGGTCTATAGCTCTTTAGTCATACCTAGGCCACTATGGCCCTGAATCCGTTCACGTACCCCATACACATAGTTATCCAAAGTTACAGACATCGACAACCCCTTAGTATACGTCCCGTAGCAAAGCCCAATCATGAAGTTAACTCATTGGTTCCCATTTGGATCCTGAGTACAAACTTCCCACTTGGGCTACCTTTGCATCTCGGGTCTTGGTCTTCTCCTCCGGATCAGTCTTCATTTGGTTCGTAACCCGTGCCTCGCGTCCAAGCTCCTTGGTTCAACTCGTAGTATCACCTCTGGTTCGGATCGGGTTGCTGCATACGAATCGGGTCGGCCTCCTTCTGCTCGTGGTCAGGCTCCAGGTCGTGCTCCTTCCACCGGGTCGGGTCGCACTGCTACAATAGGTCGGGGTCCTCCATTGGCTCATGGGACGAGCCTCCGTCAGTTCGGATCGTGAGCACCCACTGGTTCGGGTCGTGGTGGAGCTTCGGTTCAGATCGTGCTTCTGGCGCGAGCGGCTCGTGATGACCGAACTCGAAGGGATGAGGAACATCTGGCGGCTCGTGGCACGTGGACTCGACCCGGTCGACTCGTGACACATGGGGGCGATTCGATCCGGTTGCTGGCCAATTTCCTGCAGTTCTTCCAGCGACTATTTTACGCCATTCGACAGCGTTTTCGACCATTCTAACTTTTCTAATCAATCACAAAGCATACCATACATTCATAGCCACATGTAGTATCGACCACAAACACCAAAACAATAATCATAGCATGTAAAATGGATCAAACATACCCAAAAACCCATATTTTCCCCTTAATCATGTTAAGAACAACTAATGATAGGATTAACAAAACTTAACCGAATTAGCCAATTTTATAACAGATGTCTAAAATAATGTTTTAAAATTTATAAATATTTTTCCAGAATTTATTTATGCATAAATTCACCAATTAACACTAATCACCCTAATTAACTGTAATTAGTGTCAAAACAATGCTAATCACTTACCTTTGCCACAAATAAATTATCAAATCTGAGATGATTTTCTGTCTGGCGTTGTTCCCAATGCAACACAACAGCTCTAACCTTGCTTTGGTGCTATTTCTCCTTAATTTGATGCTGATTAGGCTAGTCTTCAATTAGAAAGTGGTTTGGGGATGTTTTAGATGTTGGAGGCCATGGCTAGGTTGAGAGGAATGAATAGTGACGGCTGAAAAATGAGAAAAAAGTATTCTCCAAACCCTAATAGCTCTTTTAAACTCCTAATCCTGAAATTCCCCTTTGGGCCTAGGTGTTAATCACCCGGCTAAGCCCAATGTGATAACCCCAAACTTACGCAGAACGAAAGTTGAGATGATCATTGGAATATAACATAAATATAGCAACACATAACACAGATAACAACATAAATATAAGAATCTATAAAACAACAACATCAACATAGCAGCGGGATATGGATGTTATCATAACACAGAATCCCAGTCACAGAGTCCTACTTATTACATCAAAATCCCAACAAAAGGAAACAAGTACATAATGTTAAAGATACAGTTTGGAATGAAGTGGAATACGGTTTGAATGTCTCAAAGTCTAAGCAGAAACAAAGATAAAGGTGAGGGTCTGCATAGTCCAACAAAGCACCTCGATAAGCAGCAACACCAAAGCGAATAAGCAAGCTCCAAGATCAGGAACTCCAAGGAAGCAACCTAACAACCTGTCAATTGGCTGCCCGTGTGGAAAGAGGGCACCCGAAATTTGCAAAGTGAAACAAAATTCGAGTCAGTCGTGGGACTGGTATGAGAAATCTTTCTATACTAACTAACCATATGGCGAATCACAGGACCACGCCGCTAAGGCAGAACGGGTTTACTCCATTGGATTGCCAGTGCATAATTAAGTAAGTCGTTTGAATAACGCTATGCCTTTTAAAGAAAAATGAGATCGTTATAAGACCCAAGTCCCATCACACAATGCAACGCACACCAGAGGAAAGGGTTTTTCCTTATAACGATCAAAAGATGATGAATACGTCAAACGTATTATTATTAGTGTGCATAAGTTTTCATAAATCATTTCAATATAAATGTATTAATCCTAGACGACATAGGTACCATATATTATGCCGCCGTATATAAGTATACAACTAAAATCGTAATGTCGTATTGGAGAATTGGTTTCCATCATGAGTCGAGGCTAGGGGCAAGCTCCTCTCCGATTCAAGACACTCTAGCAAATGCCTCAGGATCCCCCGCAGTGAACCCTTGGAAGCGGTAGGGCCGGTCTCCGCCTAACGGCAGTAGATTAGTTATGCCTGAACACACGTTTCCCGGTCTCTTTGGACCTATAGTATGACCACCAACGGCCTATAAAACACGAGGTACCTCAAAATCCATCATCCACATAAGTAAAATGTCAGCGCTGGTAGGTCCCTGACACAACTCTAGCTAGAAAGAAACGTGTGCACTCCCTACGGTCCGTATCCCGTTTTTGACTCATACCGGTGTGTGAGGCTCGTGAGGCTACGTCATACACAAAGCTACGCCTAAACAGGCCGTGCTTTGATCATCTTCTACAAGGTCTGCTTTTCAACAAAACCTTGACCATTCGCATCTTAGCGTGCCACATTGACAATTCGTGTCATGCTATCGATAACTACTAACATATACCAGGGTGTTAAGCAGAGAATAAATTCTCTACCACCAAACAAGCATACATTAATAAAGATTGATTTAGTTACACGAAACGAATTCCAACGTCAGACGCGCGTCCATACAAGTCCGTTCTGGGTTTGAACGAAACCGGAGATACCAGGGAGGTTCTCGCTTATCCGGACAATCAACTCATACGACCGGCCAACTACTACATCGACCCCTTCCTGGGAGCAAATCAGTCCAAGGTTTCAATAATCGTTGCCCGTCCGACGTGAAGATCGCCGGTCTTCAACATCGTCTTCTATTATTTCGATTTAAATCGTCGTTTGATTAATTGAAATGAGTTAAACTCAGCCTTTTCAAGTAATCATCGCATAATTATCATTTAAAACATTCCACGTCGTTTATATTTATTCATAGCGATTTATTTTTATTTTTATTTATTTACAGATGGTGCGAATTAATTTAAAACGACGCTTCGGGTCGATAGGCGGCCCTGGCGCTGCTTTTACCAAAATTTGTTTTAGACATATCTTAAAATCTAACCGTCAGATTTTGGTACATTTTATGTCGTTGGAAAGCTTTTTCCAAGACAGTCCTAACGGCTCCAGTTTTTGGAAAATTCAACGGTCGGATCTTTCTATACAACTGTTTAAAGTTATGATTTCAAAACGCGAACTACCGTGCGTGTTTCGCTTAGTTTCAATTTATATTATAAATATAAATCAAACCACTTGGCGCTTTCAAAAATCCATTCTTTTGTTTATAACATAATATATATATATATATATATATTTTTTTCTTTTTTTTCTTTTTTTTTGTCCGCCAATTCTAATGCGACGAAAATCATATTTTAGGCTATGTGTATTTTTATATTAAACAAAAGTAATAATTTTGTTTTATTCCTTTACCCTTGACATTGAACATGTAAGTGTTTTCTTTTACTTACCTTTGCCTTGAAAATGTACATATTGACTTTTATTTTCTTTTACATAAGAAAATATACATATTGCATTTATTTACCTTTACATAAGGAAATGTACATATTACATTTATTTTCTTTTACATAAGAAAATATACATATTGCATTTATTTACCTTTACATAAGAAAATGTACATATTACATTTACTTTCTTTTACATGAGAAAATATACATATTGCATTTATTTTCTTTTACATAAGAAAATGTACATATTACATTTATTTTCTTTTACATGAGAAAATGAGGTTATTTTTCTTATTTTCTTTATATTAGAAAATAATGTTTTTTTCTTTTCCCTTAAATACAAAAATGTATTCTTTCTTTTAAACAAAGAAAATGTTTCCTTTTATTTAGAAAAATAGATTTCTCTTTACAATGCAATGTTCTTTTACCATTTTTTCTTAGAAAAATGATTTTTTTCCTTACATTGTAAAATGCAACCTTTTTATTTTCTTTTACATAAGAAAATGCAACTTTTAATTCTTATTTATGAAAACACCTTCTCTAACGTCAACATTTCTAATACTAGTATTTGTATATTTTCTAATGTCAATGTTGAATTCATTTTAACTATATATTATCATGACGACGAAGATTTGACCCATTTCAACTCTACCAACTTGACTATGAGATTTTTGATGTCAACGTATATGTTCAATGTGATATTTCGATACATAAAACAATCTATCTCATGTCAAACCCAAAGGTGGCCCTCTATAATTTAGTGTCAATTTCATGTCAACACACAATAATATGGTTTTTGCCTAACCATACCAATAATACACAGCATATGGTTTGGTGTATACCTTTGGTGTCATTACAATAATGTTAACACAATGTATAAAATGGTGTTGTCACAATACAATTAACATAACGTATAAATTGGTGTCGTCATAATACAGTTAACACAATGATGTAGGTTTGGGTGTCATCTCATCTATACCAACATAGATATGATTGGGTGCAACTTTGGTGAATCAAATTAAGGACCTCATCTTTATTTTTGTTTGTAAATAAAATAAAGATTAAAACTTACATTTCGTTTTATAAATAAAGATTTAACTTGCATAAAAAAAAATTTGGGTATTTTGATTCGTAGACAAGACATAAAATTTGTCTTTTAATTTACAGAGAAAATATCATGTCAAAATTGTCCTTTATTTTATTAACAAAGTTTATGTAAAAATTTATAAAGAAAATAACATGAAATAATCCCTTTTTGTTTTGTTAACAAAATTTTGTCCTTTTCTTATGTATACTAATAACCTAAAATCTTGTCCTTTTTGTTCTGTTAACAAAATGACCTCAAAATTTGTTCTTTTTATTTAGTTAACAAACAACATAAAAATTTGTTCTTTTTATTTAGTTAACAAACAACATAAAAATTTGTTCTTTTTATTTAGACAAGCAAATTTTTGTTGAAACTTTGTCAAAAATATAACATTAAAAATTGTCCTTTATTTTATTGACACAGTTTATGTAAAAATTTGTCAATTATCTTATTAACAAGTTTTTATGTTAAAACTTGTTATTTTAATCTATTGTGAATCCAAGATTCAAATTTTCATAAAAAAAAAAAAAGAAATTATATATTTGAAGGTCTAAACCCCTTTTTAATTTTAAAAGAGATGAAAATAAAGAAGATAATAAAGATGAGAGTCTCTTCATGATTTCACCAAAATAACATAGCTGAATAACACAAATATTTCATGGCATCACCCCACACAATAATCACATACTCATAGCATAAAATATCATCATGACGCAGATCAAGAACAATAGTATACGAATCAGAATTTCACGTTTTACATTAATATATAATTATTTAAATTAGATCAGAGTTCTCACAATTTTGCAATTTGTCCCAAATTTCAAGCTGTTCAGAATCAGCTCTGGTTAGTCTAGGCTCGTAGATCTCGCCGATACGAGTGCACAGCTTCTGAAATCGTCAGATTCTAAGTTGTTTCGAACCGGTTATGGTCAAAACGAGTTTTAGAATAATTAATTAATTGAAGAAAACAACTTCTTCTACCTTAATAAGGCTCGGCCGTGGGTTCACATACACGTTCAATCCTAGGGTTGGCTTTTGCGGCCACCACAAGGACCGAGGTGTGAAACAGGAGCTACCACGCTGGAGAGGGAAGTGCGGCGCTCGCGGGGACCCCGGATTCGCCCAGCTCGATCGAGCCTTGGGGGGGGGGCGCAGCGGTTCAACCCGTCGGGGTTTGGAGCCGAAGTACTCGGCGTTCGGGCGACTGGAGGGGAGGTGGTTGGTACTGACGGAAAGAGGGAGGGAAGGCCTTCGAAGTGGTGTTGGGCTTGTGGTCTAGTTTGCCGGGAGGAGGGAGAATTTGGAGGAGGAAAAAATCGACAGAAATGGGGGTGGCGGCGCTGTGTAGACGATGAACAGTTAAAATGGTTTTAGGGTTTTGGTTTAATCCATTTTTATACTAATTTAAGTGTATTTTTACAATTAAATCCATATCTTCCCAATTAAACCCAACCCAGTCCAAATGAAAGTGACCCTAGCCAATAACCTACATTCCGGACCCAATGGACCAGGTCCCGCCAGTCCAAACGGCTGTCTGTGGCCTGTATTATTTAAAATAATATTTAAATCCTTTATAATTTAAATTCTGTTGTACAAATAAATCCACCGAGGCCGCGTACGGACTCAGAAAAATTCAAAAAAAATATATTTGGCTTCGTTATGACGATACGGTCTTAACAAAATTAATTTCGTCTAATTCTGAGACTGTTTGAAAAATGGCTATTTTTCAGTCGATTAGATTTGACTGAAATGGACAAGACACATTTTCCTTTGCCATGCTCACATATAAATTCGGAAAATTCTAAAAATTGAAACCTAGCAATAATATGATATTCCGGTTCCGATGAAATTGGTTTCGTCGAAAACAGAGATCGTTTGAAAATTGGCTATTTTCACTGGCTTTAATCATTATTTAAAATGAAAATTTTAAATTCTGCCTCATTTTCCAACTAAATTACTTAAAAATAAAAATTTTAAATTGGCTCGGATTTTCCGGGTCGTTACAGTCTCCCCCACTTAAAACTTTTCGTCCTCGAAAAGAAAGTAAAAGTAGGAAACGACAGAAATGTAAATTGTGGTAAATGTACCTTAACACAAGCATCATTCGGAGATATCCTCTCTGCAATGGGGATAAGCCCTTCTGAAGCTATCCTCTGTCTCCCAAGTGCAGTCCCTAGGATCACTGCTCCACTGCACCTTTACTAGGGGAATCTTCTTGTTTCTCAACACCCGGATTTCTTTGCCAATAACCTTTATCGGATCCTTTCTCACTGTCAGATTAGGAGCAATATCCAAGACCTGCTGATTCAATTCATCCTCAATCAAATCAGGATCGTGCACATGCTTGCGGAGTTGAGACACATGAAAGACATCATGCACCCCAGGCAACCAGTCGGGCAACTGTACTCGATAAGCAAGAGTACCAATCCTTTCGAGAACAGGGAATGGGCCTTTGAACCTTGGCGCCAATTTCCCAGTCTTCCCAAAACGAATCACGCCTCTCAATGGGGAAACCTTCAAATATACTCGATCACCAACAGAGAATTCTAAGTGTCTTCTTCGCTGATCTGCATAACTCTTCTGTCGGCTCTGAGCAGCCAACAGGCGCTTCTTAATCAAATCAACTTTGTCCGATGCTTCACGGACCATGTCGGGCCCCAAGACTAATCGATTGCCTGGCTCCACCCAACATGCTGGGGACCTACATGGTCTACCAAATAGTAATTCAAACGGCGACATTCCCAAGCTGGCTTGGTAACTATTATTGTAAGAGAACTCCACCAGGTATAAATGGTCCTCCCATGAACCACCATAGTCCAGAATGCACGCTCGCAACAAGTCCTCTAGAATGCGGTTCACCCTCTCAGTCTGGCCATCTGTCTGAGGGTGATAAGCTGTGCTCAGATTCAACTTAGTACCGAGTTCTTCTTGGAAAGCTTCCCAAAATTTGCTCGTAAATAGGGGATCCCGATCACTAACAATGCTTCTTGGAATCCCATGCAATCTGACAATCTCTTTAAGATAAAGCTGCGCCAAACTCCGAGCTGTTCTGTTGGTCTTGACAGGGATAAAATGGGCAGACTTTGTTAAGCGGTCAACAATTACCCATATACTATCGTTCCCCTTTCGGGTACGAGGCAAGCCATCAATAAAGTCAATAGAAATTTCTTCCCACTTCCAGCCTGGAACTCCTAGCGGTTACAATAGACCTGCTAGCTTCCGCTGATCACTTTTGACCTGCTGACAAGTGTGACATCTAGAAACATAAATAGAAATATCTCTCTTCATGGATTTCCACCAGAATGTGCGCTTGAGGTCTTGATACATCTTGCTCACCCCTGGATAAATACTAAGCTTAGATTTGTGGCACTCATCCATAACTTCCCTTCTGAGCTCAGGAATGTATGGAACACAAATTCGGCCAGATAGCCTCAGAACCCCTCTGTCGTCAATTTGGAAGCTAGTGGATTCGCCATCCTGAATTCTTTTGATAATCCCCTGAATAAATTTATCATCCTTCTGGAGAGCGGAGATCTTATCAATCAGAGTAGAAGTAATAACGAGATTGGCGAGAAGGAGTTTTTCACCATCTGTATTCTTTCGACTGAGCGCATCGGCTACAACGTTGGCTTTCCCTGGAGTATATAGGATAACAAAATCATATGATGCAAGAAATTCAACCCAGCGTTGGTGCCTCATATTCAAATCTCTTTGGGTAAAAAGATGCTTCAAGGATTTGTGATCCGTGTATACTTCGAACTTCTCACCCAAGAGATAATGCCTCCAAATTTTAAGAGCAAACACGATTGCCATTAGCTCAAGATCATGAGTGGCGTAATTCTTTTCATGCGGTTTCAATTGGCGGCTAGCATATGCGACCACTTTGCCTTGCTGCATCAGCACCGCCCCAATACCTTGAATGGATAAAGGACTAACACGTTAAAATGAGATTTGACAATAAAAGAAATTGTTATCCCTAACATGTTGATTAATATAAAGGAAACAACCTTGATGAGAAGCGTCAGTCCAGACTGTCAGATCCTGATTGCCATCTATAATGGTCAACACAGGAGCATTGGTCAACCTCTCTTTTAAATCTTGGAAGGCTTTCTCGCATTCGGGCGTCCAAATAAATTTTGTGTGTTTCTTGGTCAGGTTTGTCAATGGACAAGCAATCTTTGAAAAATCTTTGACAAATTTCCGATAATAACCAGCCAGCCCTAAGAAACTTCTGACCTCGGTGGGGGTTCGAGGTTGCTTCCAGTCTTGGATGGCTGAGATTTTTCCTGGATCAACTGAAATGCCTTCTTTTGATACGACATGTCCGAGGAATTTCACCTCTTCTTGCCAGAATATGCATTTGGAGAATTTGGCTTTCAGCACATTCCTACGCAAAATCTCCAAGACTTCCCTCAGATGTTGTTCGTGCTCAGCAGTAGATTTAGAAAAAATGAGGATGTCATCGATGAACACGAGCACAAATTTATTTATAACATCCCTGAAGACCCTATTCATCAGATCAACAAAATATGCTGGAGCATTACATAGACCGAAAGGCATTACCAGCCATTCATAAAAGATATCCGGCCCTCTGAAAGCAGTTAGAGGCACACATTCTTCTGCGATGCGAAGTTGATGGAAGCCTGTAGCTAGGTCCATTCTAGAGAAAACTCGCGCCCCATGCAAGCGGTCGAGCAAGTCGTCAATACGAGGCAGTGGGTATTTGTTCTTCAGAGTTTGTTTGTTGAGATCACGGTAGTCCACACATAACCTGAGGGTACCGTCTGATTTTGGAACGAACACCACGGCTGCGCCCCATTCTGAGAAGCTAGGCCTGATCAAGCCCTTAAACAAAAGTTGGTTGGTTTGATTTCTCAGCTCTTCTTTTTCTTTGGGTGACATCCTCCGAATAGGATGTACGACAGGCCTTGCATTCGGAGCCAAGTCAATTCTGAAGTTGATTTCTCTTCGTGGAGGTAAGCCTTCAACTTCTTTGAATACATCGGCATAATCCCTGACAATAGGGATTTCTTCAATAGAAGTAGGAGTGACTTCTAGAGAGGACCAGAATTCTTTTCTGTCAGTGGCTGAGCCGTGGCAGGGCAGGGTGATATTGCCAAGCTTAGTTTTGACTTTGACAACTCTCTTAGCGCATACCAACTCAGCCTCAAATTTGGTTAGCCAATCCATTCCCAATATAATGTCATAACTAGAGAAATTCATGACAATCAGATTAAAGGGGAATTGATAACGAGAATAGGAGATCGGCACTCTACAGTATTGATCTAGAACAAGGGAACCTCCTATCGGACTATGAGCTCTAATTAATTCCTTAAGTTTTCGAGGTTTTAGTTTTAACTTTTTAATGATGTCAGAAGAAATAAAACTACGTGTTGCACCGGTGTCAAATAGGACAGTAATAGGGATGTTTTTAATGTTAAGAGTACCACTTAAAACATCAGGTGTACCTGGGCCCTCGGTAGGAGTTGGTGTAGTCGTACCCTCATATACATGTGCCACCTGAGCATTCTTCAGCAATGGGCAATTTGGCTTGATATGCCCCTTCTGATGGCAGTTGTAGCATTCCAGGTTGCGGTGAGGATTCTGGCCACTATTCTGAGAATTCTGACCCTGTTTCTGAGAGCTCTGACCCCGGTTCTGACTGGGGCCTGAATCATTTCTCTTGACTCTTTTCGGTGCTTTACACTCGTAATCAAAGTGCCCGGTCTTGCCACAATTAAAGCATGTCAACTTGCTCCGGTCTCTCTTCTTCCCCTGTGGCTTTGCAGCTGAAGAATTCCCTGTCTCAGGTTTCTTGCTAGTCTGCTCCTTCTGGCTATTGTTCTGATTCTTTGCTCTCTCTTGTTGGGCAGACTCATCATTTTCCTCGTAGCGGCTCGCAAAGGTAATAACTTCATGGAAAGGAAGATCGATATGAGCTGTAACCCTATTCAGATACTTTGTAGCGAGGCCCTTAATGAATTTCTTGTTCTTCTCAGTTGGGTCTTGAATTAGGTTAGGGGCATAACGGGAAAGCTCATCAAATTTCATCGCATATTCAGCAACTGTCATACTTCCTTGTTTCAGATTGACAAATTGTTCATGAAGACGTTCTCTTGCTTGTGGAGGGATGTATTTCTCGTTGAAGAGCTCTTTAAACTTTGCCCAGGTCATATTGGCCACATCGTTTCCAATCTTAACTGTGTCCCACCAGTGCTCAGCTTGATCTTTGAGTTGCCATGTAGCCAGGAAACGCTTCCTCTGATCCTCAAGTTCCATCCCTTCTAAGATCTTCTCACAATTCTTGAGCCATGACTCTGCTTCAACAGCAGTCTCTCTACCAGTGAAAGGAACTCCGCCCAAGTTTTTGAATTTCTTTGACATCCGTTCTAAGTCGAATGGCTGTGCGACTATAGGGTCGGGCTGCTCATGAATGGGCTCTTCTTCGGGTGGCCCTCTAGCTCCACCACTCCCACCTCCACGGGTTCTAGCTCTAGTACTCATAATGAATTAGTCTGTAACATCAAGGGGAGAGTCAGACCAACAGAAATGAAAATTTTCCAAAGGAAAGGCTAAGAGGTGCAAATGATGTAACGACTGATAAATATGTGCTATTATGTTATGCTCACTCTAGGACTTTAGTCCTATCTCTAATGAGACGTATTGCTATAAATATGTTATATCCCAAAACTAAGGTTAAACCAAAGCTCTGATACCAACTGTGATAACCCCAAACTTACGCAGAACGAAAGTTGAGATGATCATTGGAATATAACATAAATATAGCAACACATAACACAGATAACAACATAAATATAAGAATCTATAAAACAACAACATCAACATAGCAGCGGGATATGGATGTTATCATAACACAGAATCCCAGTCACAGAGTCCTACTTATTACATCAAAATCCCAACAAAAGGAAACAAGTACATAATGTTAAAGATACAGTTTGGAATGAAGTGGAATACGGTTTGAATGTCTCAAAGTCTAAGCAGAAACAAAGATAAAGGTGAGGGTCTGCATAGTCCAACAAAGCACCTCGATAAACAGCAACACCAAAGCGAATAAGCAAGCACCAAGATCAGCAACTCCAAGGAAGCAACCTAACAACCTGTCAATTGGCTGCCCGTGTGGAAAGAGGGCACCCGAAATTTGCAAAGTGAAACAAAATTCGAGTCAGTCGTGGGACTGGTATGAGAAATCTTTCTATACTAACTAACCATATGGCGAATCACAGGACCACGCCGCTAAGGCAGAACGGGTTTACTCCATTGGATTGCCAGTGCATAATTAAGTAAGTCGTTTGAATAACGCTATGCCTTTTAAAGAAAAATGAGATCGTTATAAGACCCAAGTCCCATCACACAATGCAACGCACACCAGAGGAAAGGGTTTTTCCTTATAACGATCAAAAGATGATGAATACGTCAAACGTATTATTATTAGTGTGCATAAGTTTTCATAAATCATTTCAATATAAATGTATTAATCCTAGACGACATAGGTACCATATATTATGCCGCCGTATATAAGTATACAACTAAAATCGTAATGTCGTATTGGAGAATTGGTTTCCATCATGAGTCGAGGCTAGGGGCAAGCTCCTCTCCGATTCAAGACACTCTAGCAAATGCCTCAGGATCCCCCGCAGTGAACCCTTGGAAGCGGTAGGGCCGGTCTCCGCCTAACGGCAGTAGATTAGTTATGCCTGAACACACGTTTCCCGGTCCCTTTGGACCTATAGTATGACCACCAACGGCCTATAAAACACGAGGTACCTCAAAATCCATCATCCACATAAGTAAAATGTCAGCGCTGGTAGGTCCCTGACACAACTCTAGCTAGAAAGAAACGTGTGCACTCCCTACGGTCCGTATCCCGTTTTTGACTCATACCGGTGTGTGAGGCTCGTGAGGCTACGTCATACACAAAGCTACGCCTAAACAGGCCGTGCTTTGATCATCTTCTACAAGGTCTGCTTTTCAACAAAACCTTGACCATTCGCATCTTAGCGTGCCACATTGACAATTCGTGTCATGCTATCGATAACTACTAACATATACCAGGGTGTTAAGCAGAGAATAAATTCTCTACCACCAAACAAGCATACATTAATAAAGATTGATTTAGTTACACGAAACGAATTCCAACGTCAGACGCGCGTCCATACAAGTCCGTTCTGGGTTTGAACGAAACCGGAGATACCAGGGAGGTTCTCGCTTATCCGGACAATCAACTCATACGACCGGCCAACTACTACATCGACCCCTTCCTGGGAGCAAATCAGTCCAAGGTTTCAATAATCGTTGCCCGTCCGACGTGAAGATCGCCGGTCTTCAACATCGTCTTCTATTATTTCGATTTAAATCGTCGTTTGATTACTCGAAATGAGTTAAACTCGGCCTTTTCAAGTAATCATCGCATAATTATCATTTAAAACATTCCACGTCGTTTATATTTATTCATAGCGATTTATTTCTATTTTTATTTATTTACAGATGGTGCGAATTAATTTAAAACGACGCTTCGGGTCGATAGGCGGCCCTGGCGCTGCTTTTACCAAAATTTGTTTTAGACATATCTTAAAATCTAACTGTCAGATTTTGGTACATTTTATGTCGTTGGAAAGCTTTTTCCAAGACAGTCCTAACGGCTCCAGTTTTTGGAAAATTCAACGGTCGGATCTTTCTATACAACTGTTTAAAGTTATGATTTCAAAACGCGAACTACCGTGCGTGTTTCGCTTAGTTTCAATTTATATTATATATATAAATCAAACCATTTGGCGCTTTCAAAAATCCATTCTTTTGTTTATAACATAATATATATATATATATATATATATATATATATATTTTGTCCGCCAATTCTAATGCGATGAAAATCATATTTTAGGCTATGTGTATTTTTATATTAAACAAAAGTAATAATTTTGTTTTATTCCTTTACCCTTGACATTGAACATGTAAGTGTTTTCTTTTACTTACCTTTACCTTGAAAATGTACATATTGACTTTTATTTTCTTTTACATAAGAAAATATACATATTGCATTTATTTACCTTCACATAAGGAAATGTACATATTACATTTATTTTCTTTTACATAAGAAGATATACATATTGCATTTATTTACCTTTACATAAGAAAATGTACATATTACATTTACTTTCTTTTACATGAGAAAATATACATATTGCATTTATTTTCTTTTACATAAGAAAATGTACATATTACATTTATTTTCTTTTACATGAGAAAATGAGGTTATTTTTCTTATTTTCTTTATATTAGAAAATAATGTTTTTTTCTTTTCCCTTAAATACAAAAATGTATTCTTTCTTTTAAACAAAGAAAATGTTTCCTTTTATTTAGAAAAATAGATTTCTCTTTACAATGCAATGTTCTTTTACCATTTTTTCTTAGAAAAATAATTTTTTTCCTTACATTGTAAAATGCAACCTTTTTATTTTCTTTTACATAAGAAAATGCAACTTTTAATTCTTATTTATGAAAACACCTTCTCTAACGTCAACATTTCTAATACTAGTATTTGTATATTTTCTAATGTCAATGTTGAATTCATTTTAACTATATATTATCATGACGACGAAGATTTGACCCATTTCAACTCTACCAACTTGACTATGAGATTTTTGATGTCAACGTATATGTTCAATGTGATATTTCGATACATAAAACAATCTATCTCATGTCAAACCCAAAGGTGGCCCTCTATAATTTAGTGTCAATTTCATGTCAACACACAATAATATGGTTTTTGCCTAACCATACCAATAATACACAACATATGGTTTGGTGTATACCTTTGGTGTCATTACAATAATGTTAACACAATGTATAAAATGGTGTTGTCACAATACAATTAACATAACGTATAAATTGGTGTCGTCATAATACAGTTAACACAATGATGTAGGTTTGGGTGTCATCTCATCTATACCAACATAGATATGATTGGGTGCAACTTTGGTGAATCAAATTAAGGACCTCATCTTTATTTTTATTTGTAAATAAAATAAAGATTAAAACTTACATTTCGTTTTATAAATAAAGATTTAACTTGCATAAAAAAAAATTTGGGTATTTTGATTCGTAGACAAGACATAAAATTTATCTTTTAATTTACAGAGAAAATATCATGTCAAAATTGTCCTTTATTTTATTAACAAAGTTTATGTAAAAATTTATAAAGAAAATAACATGAAATAATCCCTTTTTGTTTTGTTAACAAAATTTTGTCCTTTTCTTATGTATACTAATAACCTAAAATCTTGTCCTTTTTGTTCTGTTAACAAAATGACCTCAAAATTTGTTCTTTTTATTTAGTTAACAAACAACATAAAAATTTGTTCTTTTTATTTAGTTAACAAACAACATAAAAATTTGTTCTTTTTATTTAGACAAGCAAAATTTTGTTGAAACTTTGTCAAAAATATAACATTAAAAATTGTCCTTTATTTTATTGACACAGTTTATGTAAAAATTTGTCAATTATCTTATTAACAAGTTTTTATGTTAAAACTTGTTATTTTAATCTATTGTGAATCCAAGATTCAAATTTTCATTAAAAAAAAAAGAAATTATATATTTGAAGGTCTAAACCCCTTTTTAATTTTAAAAGAGATGAAAATAAAGAAGATAATAAAGATGAGAGTCTCTTCATGATTTCACCAAAATAACATAGCTGAATAACACAAATATTTCATGGCATCACCCCACACAATAATCACATACTCATAGCATAAAATATCATCATGACGCAGATCAAGAACAATAGTATACGAATCAGAATTTCACGATTTACATTAATATATAATTATTTAAATTAGATCAGAGTTCTCACAATTTTGCAATTTGTCCCAAATTTCAAGCTGTTCAGAATCAGCTCTGGTTAGTCTAGGCTCGTAGATCTCGCCGATACGAGTGCACAGCTTCTGAAATCGTCAGATTCTAAGTTGTTTCGAACCGGTTATGGTCAAAACGAGTTTTAGAATAGTTAATTAATTGAAGAAAACAACTTCTTCTACCTTAATAAGGCTCGGCTGTGGGTTCACATACACGTTCAATCCTAGGGTTGGCTTTTGCGGCCACCACAAGGACCGAGGTGTGAAACAGGAGCTACCACGCTGGAGAGGGAAGTGCGGCGCTCGCGGGGACCCCGGATTCGCCCAGCTCGATCGAGCCTTGGGGGGGCGCAGCGGTTCAACCCGTCGGGGTTTGGAGCCGAAGTACTCGGCGTTCGGGCGACTGGAGGGGAGGTGGTTGGTACTGACGGAAAGAGGGAGGGAAGGCCTTCGAAGTGGTGTTGGGCTTGTGGTCTAGTTTGCCGGGAGGAGGGAGAATTTGGAGGAGGAAAAAATCGACAGAAATGGGGGTGGCGGCGCTGTGTAGACGATGAACAGTGAAAATGGTTTTAGGGTTTTGGTTTAATCCATTTTTATACTAATTTAAGTGTATTTTTACAATTAAATCCATATCTTCCCAATTAAACCCAACCCAGTCCAAATGAAAGTGACCCTAGCCAATAACCTACATTCCGGACCCAATGGACCAGGTCCCGCCAGTCCAAACGGCTGTCTGTGGCCTGTATTATTTAAAATAATATTTAAATCCTTTATAACTTAAATTCTGTTGTACAAATAAATCCACCGAGGCCGCGTACGGACTCAGAAAAATTCAAAAAAAAATATATTTGGCTTTGTTATGACGATACGGTCTTAACAAAATTAATTTCGTCTAATTCTGAGACTGTTTGAAAAATGGCTATTTTTCAGTCGATTAGATTTGACTGAAATGGACAAGACACATTTTCCTTTGCCATGCTCACATATAAATTCGGAAAATTCTAAAAATTGAAACCTAGCAATAATATGATATTCCGGTTCCGATGAAATTGGTTTCGTCGAAAACAGAGATCGTTTGAAAATTGGCTATTTTCACTGGCTTTAATCATTATTTAAAATGAAAATTTTAAATTCTGCCTCATTTTCCAACTAAATTACTTAAAAATAAAATTTTTAAATTGGCTCGGATTTTCCGGGTCGTTACACCCAATGTAACAACCCGTATTTTTATAACATGTTAAAGCAAGAAATCAAGGCAGAATTAAATTTTAAAGTCAGAATCAGGGGAAACGGGTTACACCATTGCGTTCGTCTCGAAATTTTACATGAAATAGAGTCTTAGTTTTCGAAAATCGGAGTCTGTATGAGGGAGATATGACCCTCCGAAGTTTCAGGAATTTTCAGAATCAAAAACAGCTCGAAATTCGTATTCGAAATTCGAATTCAAACCCCGGAACAGGCTGGGCGGGAAAATTCCCGCCCAGGGACAAGGTCGACCTGGGGGTCGACCATAGTGTCGACCTGCCAGGGACTAGGTCGACCATAGTGTCGACCTGGGGGTCGACCTGCCTCCCGAACCACTTTTCTGAACCAGATGCATTCTGAAGTACTTAGACTTGTTTCGTGACCAGATTCTTCTGCCTAACCCTATATAAACAGCCCCCTAGCCTCATTTTCTCCACACCATTTCATTCTGTCCTTATGCTGCTTCTGAAAATAATTAAATTAAAGAGAGAACGACTACTTCTTCTTCGTCAAGACAATATCTAGGAATTGCAAATTAGGGGTTTTCAACTAGAACAAGACTAAACAAATAGAGATTCAACAAATGCAACAACCGTTTCTAGAATCAAATCTCCGCACTCTAATTCTCGATCCACGCTCTGTAAGTTCAAGTTACTTTTAGATAAAAGTTGTAAACTTAGTATCCATGTTGTAAATTGGAATTGGATCTATGCATGGTAATTGATTCGTATCTATTCTTGTTCGTCTTGGATCTTGACTTTCGTGAATATTGCTTTGGACCTATTCATGTTGTAAATCAAACTATCTCGTGTCTATAACCTTAACATGCCTATGACATTGAAACTATTGTTAATGGACAAGGACTATGACTGGGAACATAAGACTGCCTATGACTAATATGACTATGCCTATGACTATGACGGTGAACATAAGACTGCCTATGACTAAAAAGACTATGCATATGCCTATGACGGTGAACGAAAGACTGTTGCGTATGACTATGACAAGGACAATTGTGGCTAATCAACTATGACTCTTGACTATGAGAATTATTCCCTATGATTATAAACATAAGGCCATTATCTATAACCATGACTTTGAAACTATTACTGTTAGTTGCCTATGACTATTGCCTAGAACTATTTTAGATAATTAACCATGACTATTGTAATTAATCACTTAGGGTTCTTAATTATGAGATTTTTTTCCTATGACCATGACTATGACTATTGGGGTTAATTACCTGGGACTATTATAGTTTATTGAAACCCATGTTGTATACCGAATTTGCAGTTTGTTGGATCTCATACCTAGGGTGTGACTTGCTTAGTTTATTCGCTATTATGTACACCGAAACCATTTAATCCATTATCCTTGTATTTGGCTTGCTTTTGCATGCCTATTCTTTTATGTCAGTGTTTATCATGACCATCGCCTTATCTTGCTAGATTTGAAATCCTATATGTCGGTGATGTTGTAACCAATTATCTCAAATTATAGCATACTTGTCTTGTAACCCCTTTTATCGCTTTATGCTAGTCCCTTTTGCCTATCATAGTTTTGATGTTATTCCCTCTATTTCGAGATTTGGATTTATTTGTAGTATAGATCGATTCACATTAACATGCGATGGGAATACGATTTAGGTAGAATAGGCAAAACATGAATTGGTTATGAACATGAATTATGAACCTGATAAAAGGCAAAACTTGAAACATGAACATTGTTATAACTTAAATCTGGATGTGGGCATGAAACTTATCCTTGAAACTTGACACGAACTCGACATGAAACTTGAACATGGGCATGACATTAGAATAAACATGAAAATGGCCAACTCGAGGTTGGGTTGAGTTTGCAGTGTAAATCTGCCCGGAACCGCCCGGCAAATCCAGTTACTGCAAACAATAGGATCCAATGTGGGTAGTTGGTCATATTGCACTTGAAAACCCGAGGTCAGACTGAGTTGTGGTGTAATTCTGCCCGGAACCGTCCGGCATATACAGTGACCACAACAATAGGTCTGATACGAGAGGTTGAGGTGCATTAATGAATTAATGCAACAGGATAGGGTTAAGTCATGAACCGCTTGAATATACTTAACCAATTTAACACGATGATTTGATAGGGTTAAGTCATGAACCGCTTGAATATACTTAACCAACTTGACACATGATTCGTAGGGCTAAGTCATGAACTTAAACGACAACACTTAGCCAATTTGACATGACACGTAGACGGGTTAAGTCACGAACTTGAATGACAACACTTAACCAACATGACATGCTAGACCGATGGGGTTAAGTCTCGAATTTAAATGACAACACTTAACCTACTAGACAGAAACCCTAGTTACGCGGTCCGTTTCAGCAGTAACCCACTAGATGTATCATGGTACCCTGGAACTAGGCAGGGTGGGGCACGATTACTGGGCTGATTGTAAGCGACCAGAACGACGGATGTGTGGGTGCGCCAGTGTAGGTTCTAACGGAGTGCGGGCGTGCACACACTCCGGAGCAGAAAAAGAAGGCATTGGGCATCAATAGGTTTATCTGTGCGTGCTTGATTCGTGTCGATGGTTTGCACCATAGGGCTTGATACACCCTATGGTGGACCTAGCACAGGTGACTACATTTCGGGATTGGGCCGTATGACACAGACACATGAACGAGTTAGGACTTGCAGGGAGCCGATCAATTAATAGATCGCTATGTCGAATTCGTTAGGTAGCATAATCCCTAGTGGTCCTAGGTGGCATAAACCCTAATCGAATCCAGAAAACATTCAATAGGTAGCATAATCCCTAGTGGCCCTAGGTGGCATAAATCCTAGTTGAACGCGCGATAGCTCATGGTAAGGAAACCTAGCCAGAACAAGGGTGGCAGTCCCAACGATTTCAAGAATGGTGGCACTACGTTGAAGTAGTATAAAAATACATGATGAAACCCGTACGATATATGGCAAGGGACTGTACATATACATGAAAAGGATGATACGGGTGGGGATACTAGTACAATTGGCGTAGAGAATTTAGGAAATCAGAGCAAATAGATATCGTTTTAATGGTGAAGCAGAGAAATCTTGCGATGCTTGATAGAAATCGTGGGAAACTATACTTAGTTCATCCTGAACGGGAACCTTGCAATGTTATACATGACAGAAATCCTATGATGTTATTCTTAGTTATCGTGCCTGTAGCTTATCTTGTCATCATCCTTATGTTTACTTTCAGTTTATTCATTCCATGTTATCTTTATCTGTTTTTATGCTGAAAGTCACTAGGACTTACTCGGTCTTTATGACTGACCCAGTTTATTTCGCCTCTTTTTCTTCCATTTCCCCTCCCCCCCCAGGTGCACAGGGTGGGAACACAGCTTAGTTCGGATCTTACCAAGCTCGAAGGCTATTTCATGAAGGCTTGGATTGCTCTTGGCTATGGCTTGCTTTGTTGCATTATTGGGGAATGATTTATGACTATGGTTTTATGCTTCTTTACTATTGCAAGACAGATTTTGATGTAATGGATTTAATAGCATTTTGATGTAAAAGGCTTTAGACCTTTCTAGATTTTAAAGCAATGAAATTTGGTTCTTCTCACTACACCAAAACAGGTGATTGCCAACGAGTATAACCGTTGCAAACAATTTCAGCAGCGCTTATAAGTGTTGCTACGGAGGCGTGGCAATGCAGTACCAACGCTTATAAGCGTTGGTAGATTTTATCTCCCAACGCTTATAAGCGTTGGTATATTTTCATTCGTAACGCTTATAAGCGTTGGTAGTTTTTTGTTTGCAACGCTTATACATGTTGCAATATTTTTGTTTGCAACGCTTATACATGTTGTAAAATTTTCATTCACAATAACTAACATGATTATAATATAGACGATATTTAATATGAATCCAAAATAGATATTATTCTCAATTTAAAAAGTATAATTCAATGAATACCAATAGACAACATTCATAATTAAGTAAGGATATAGAATTAATATCAGTTAACAATATACACGTATAATACATAACTAAGTTGCTAAATTTGATACTTAATTAAATCGCAAAATTCAATAGATAAATGAAATTCTACAAATACCGAATACAAAACATGTAGTACTTCTCTCGAATTTCTTTTATGTCCAGCCTTCCGAATCGTCGTTCGTTAAATATTTTCTTTTGGATTTGCTAAGGCCTACAAGAAAGATCAAAGTTGACAACAATAATTAATATAACATTCTATAAACAATTTACAAAAGATAATTTTAATACCAATTATTTGGCTTGGCATTTATTTGTGTTTTTGTTGGGTAACTTAACTAAATTCTTTTAAGGCATTGAACTATAATGCATCTATCAATGTGACCACATCAAAACTGAGTTTGCAAACTCAGTTCGGAAATTGAGTTTGCAAACTCAGTTCGGAAACTGAGTTTGCAAACTAAGTTTCTAACTGAGTTTGCAAACTCGGTTTTGATGTGATTACCAAAAGCATTTTCACTACCATGTACATACCAAAAGCATTTTCACTACCATTTACACAAACTGCACATGTTTCTAATTATCTGTAAATGTATTCAAAACAATTGCAATCCATCCTGGTATAAGGTCGTGTATTTACACATGACAAAGTTGAAATGTTGAACGATACAAAAAACCCCAAAAAAATCAGTGTTACTTCGTTTCTTTTACAGTTATAGGTCTGATTAGTTCTGACAAATCAAAACATCAAAATGGACTATAATTATTTCTGACAAATCAAAAGTCTCAATCAAGTCATCATAATTCATGGACTATAATTAGTTCTGACAAATCAAAACATCAAAATGGGGTAGCAGGCACAGTAGCTTCTAGCTGTTGTTGCACAGCAGTTACAAGCTGCTGTGGCACAGCAGCATGAAGCTGCTGTGGCACAACAGCTTGTAGCTGCTGTTTGCACAGCAGCATGAAGCTGCTGTGGCACAGCAGCTACAAGCTATTGTGGCACAGCAGCATGAAGCTGCTGTGGCACAGCAGCTTGTAGCTGCTGTGCAAACAGCAGCTACAAGCTGCTGTGCAAACAGCAGCTTCTAGCTTGAGTTTCATAAGCAGAATATAGAATAATGGGCATAAACATGGGTTTCATGGGCATAAACATAGGTTTCATAAGCAGAATATAGAATAAGAGAGTGACGTTGTTGCTTAGTAACATATATATAATTCAGTCAGACTTACGAATAATATTTGGATCCTCTGAAGGAAAACAAACTTGAGTAATGTTTCCACAAATTCGTAAAAAAATTGTTAGGTGGACACTAAAGGGTAAGTATAGACCACCGATCAATTAATTCATTAGGCGAAGATTAATCGGAGCTAGATGTTTTTGAAACATTAAAGTTAAATATGATATATGTATTGTTTACCAAGTCATTCATTCATAGATGTGCTAGTTGAAAACAAAATTATAACAAAAGTAACAGGACCACCACAAAATGCAATCGACATATAATCCAAAACATAATCCAAAGTAACTCATGAAACCAAAAACAAAAGAAGGAAACAAAGACTTTAATAAGTACCTGGATTCAATTTTGGGTCATTGCTAAGAATTCTAGAGAACACTTCAAAATTTCCCCATAAATTTAGTGGAATCTTGCCTTGTTTTAGACTTCATCAAGCAAGAAATCACATCTCCATTCCACTGTCCACCCTGTGTACCATTAGAAAGTTTTATATTTTGATCATGATAATAAATCGACTATTCGGGTATATTATCTATCTTTAACATGCATAACGTAGACAGTTTAAAGAAGTTTGATCGTATCTAAGTTTATTGATTTATGTAAGTATTAAAAGGGCAAATATTGTGTGCATAGGTGCATACCTTTGTCACCGAAACTTGTTGATCAACAAAATAAACAATTTCGTGTATTAATTTATGATGGTATTTATACAGTTTTTTCTTGAACACACTTATTTTTATCAGAGCAAAAGGAGAAATAAGAAAGAATTGTTTGCACTTGCCTCAAATTGCAAAATCCAGTTGTGTAGGCCAGAGCCAACACCTTTGTGGAAATGATAAGCTGGGGGGCTTCCTTCCAAACACACTGCATATTTTATACCAAAGCATAGGTCAGTATAGATCTATATACCAAACTAACATATGCCGTGTCTGTCTAGTACTTCACAGCAAGTAATCCATGTTTTAAATCAAAATGGAATGCACATAAACAAGAAATCCATGTTTTCACAACAACTTCTTTAATTTGCGGAAGAGAGGCAAAGGCCGAGGCGGCGGTAGAACAAGGGCGACAACCTTCGAGAAAGTAAAAAAATCAGAAGCCATCCAGACCTTGTTCAGATGGTAAGCATGTTGCTTCCTGATAAAAAGTTGCCTCTACCAGCACAGCTTGACATGCTCTTGAAGATTCTGCATCCGAGGAACGCAGCAGCTTGTAGCTACCCCCATTTCCAGGAATGAACAGAACAGGCACAACACTCAATTGTTTAACATGCTCAGCAAAATCGATTTTTTCGAACAAAAACAAGCCATACTTCGACACAAGCTGTTATACAAAGCTTATATTCATATCAGTTTGCATAAGAGCATGTCATATAAAGCTTATATTCATATCATTCCCTCCTCAAGCATATTTCGACACAAGCTGTCTTCTAAGATCTTACTTCTTTAAGTACCTGCACAATATAAAACTACGTACGAAATTATTGTCTTTATAACTTATCATAATAGATAATGATCAATTACTAAATGGATCTTTCAAGCTGAATTATCGAATAAAGCAAGGGATTGATGTAACAATGTGAACTAAATGTAAATCACAACTAACTTTAGAGAATACCAAGCTTGAAAAAATAAATGTAGATGCATGACGACTCGTGCTGTGATCCCAATTCAAATGTAGTCCAATTTCTAAGTATATACTAAAACTATCAGTCACTAATCTCTAGGATTATGTACAGTATATCATGAAGCGTTCATGATTAAGATTAGGCAGTTAAACTGTTTAACTTAAACATTGGTTTGATATGTTTTTATAAATAGTATTAGACATATACAGATGTGATTAGGCAAACTTGTGAACTAGTTAGGAAATTATTCAGGTCAGGTAAAACGTAATACATATGTATATTGTTAACTAAGTTATACAGATTAGGCTAATTAACACTAATAATATGTTTAATCTGATGTCATACCAAGCCACGTCACTGTTTTCTTCTTACGTCCAATAGCAGATCCCTTCTTCCATCTCCTCTGTTCCCATTCCCATGCTTTAACCATAAACGCTTCTGACTTGTTCCCACGCCTGCTTCCATTTTAATACCACTGCCTTCATTAAAACACTCCCTGTAGACTTCAGCACGCCACGTACGTCCTCCTGCCTGCTGTAGCCATTCAAAACCAAGAATCCCCTCCCTACAATAATAAGAGTTTCACCCCTATAGTTTTGATTTTTGGATCCTCCAATTAGTTTCATATCAATCACATAAAAAAGAACGGATAATCCGAACTTTTCAACAATATAGATAATATAAATGAACAAAAATAAGCACAAACCTGAAAAAAGAGCTGTTGAACTCGAATCTGACCTTGACCTCCTTGCCTCGAAATCGAAATCCTTGTTCCTGCTTTGTAATCAAAATCGAAATCCTGGTTAACGCTGCGAAATCGAAATCGAAATCGAAACCGAAATATTTCCCTAAATCGAAATAGAAATTTTCCCTAAATCGAAATCGAAATAATTCCCGCTTTGTAATTCATGTTAAGCGGCCGAAATAGTGAAAAGCGTATGGGATGGAAGAGTATAGGGTTACCGAAGAAAACTGATGGGTGTTTACATTTTTGCCCCCGCGAACCAAGCCTACCAACCCATATAAGCGTTGCCAATAAAAAAAATATAAATTTGTATTTTTGGTAACACTTTTTTAGCATAGCAACGCTTATTATTGTTATTACCCGGCAACACAAATAAGTGTTGGCGATTGACAAAAAAAGGGTTGCCAAATGGCCATTATGGTGTAGTGTCTTCCGTTGTTTTATATGTTCTATCTTGTAATATTTCTGTGTATGTTTACCTAGATAATGCTCCACCAAAGCTAGTGCATTCCCTTTGTGAGTGACCCTAGCGGAGGTGGGGTGTTACACCCAATTAAGCTGTTTTCACCATCTGAAACTTGTTTCAGCCATATCTCCCAAGCGGTGAGTCCGTTTGGCTAATGTGACCACTCTACGGAAAGGTAAACCATCATCCGAAGCCAATGGAAGTGGTTTTAGGTCAAAACTCTTTTCCAGTCAAAAGTTATGGCCAAAATAAGATCAGCTAGGGGCAAAACGGTCATTTAAAAATCAGCAAAAATCATGAACATGGGAAATAACGCCAATAGTCGTCTCCCAAAGTTACATGACCATACGACTTCGTATGTGAAAGAAATAAATATTCTACGATCCTTCGATGCGTAGAATGCGGGTCGGTACACTCTCCCCCCTTAAGAAATTTCGTCCCCGAAATTCCTTAACCCAAAACATACAAAGGATCCCGCATGCCTACCAGCCACAAACAACAATCAAACATGCAAAATAAACAAAATAAGCCTATCCTAGCATGCGGAAAGACTAAATCGAAGCTAGAATCTTACCAGGCAAAGAGTTCTGGATGCGTCTTCCTAATGCTCTCCTCTGTTTCCCAAGTACAATCATTTTCATTCTCGCCCCACTGAACTTTGACTAATTTCACCGCTTTCCTTTGAAGTTGCTTCGTATCGTTCCCAACAATACGCATAGGCCTGCGGTTCCCAACCGCCTCGGGTTCAACCTCGATATCATCCAACTGATCAGGTGAAATAGTCACATCGGGATCGTGCACGAATTTCCTTAACTGGGAAACATAAAATACGTTATGAACTCCTGCCATCTTCTCTGGTAATTCAACTTTATATGCCAAATTCCCAATTTGCTCTAGAACTGGGAATGGACCAACGAATCTTGGTGCTAACTTGCCTCTCCTGACAAATCGTATCACGCTCTTCAACGGAGAAATCTTGATAAACACCAAGTTGCCAATGGAGAATTTTAATTCTATTCTCCTCTTATCAGCATAACTTTTCTACTTATCTTGGGCAGCCTTCATTCGATGTTGGACAACCTTAATCTTAGCTGAAGTTTCTCTTATCACTTCTGGTCCAAGCATATATTTCTCACCGGTCTGTAACCAACATGACGACGAGTTGCACGGTCTTTCGTACAAAGCTTCAAATGGAGCCATACCAATGCTGGATTGATAACTATTATTATATGCAAACTCTACTAGATGTAAATGGTCATCCCATGATCCACCAAAGTCTAATATGCAAGCTCTCAAGAGATCTTCTAATACTCGATTCACCCTCTTTGTCTGTCCGTCGGTTTGAGGATGATTCGCGGTACTGAGATTTAATTCTGATCCTAACGCCTCTTGCAAGCTTTTCCAAAATCCAGTAGTGAACAACGGATCTCGTTCACTTACAATGCCTTTGGGTATTCCATGAAATCTCACTACCCACTTTACATATAGTTCAGCTAACTTAGCTGTTGTCCTGTTTGACTTGACGGGTATAAACCTTGCACTCTTAGTCATTCGGTCCACAATCACCCAAATGTTATCATGGCCCGACCTTGTTCTTGGTAACCCGTTAATGAAATCCATTGAGACTTGCTCCCATTTCCATTTTTGAATTTCTAATGGTTGCAACAAACCACTTGGCTTCTTTTGCTCAGCTTTAACTAGCTGGCAATTCATGCATTTGGATATAAACTTCCCAACGTCTCTTTTCATCCCTTCCCAGTAGTAGGTCTGCTTCATGTCTCGATACATTTTGTTACCACCGGGATGTATAGTTAATTTTGAGTGATGACATTCTCTAAGCACTTCATCTCTCAATCCATTGACATTGGGTACAACTAGTCTTCCATTCTTTCTAAGCTATCCATCTCGATCAAGCCCATACTTGTACACCTCTTCGTCGATTCTCATCTCTAACTTTGAGATGATTTTCAATAGGTTAGGATCGCTCCTCTGACTGGGACCAATCCGCTCAATCAAGGTGGGTCTGATCGTCAAACTTGCTAACATTTCTGGATCTAATTCGCACTTTGGTCTGAAATCATACCCAGCGATGTACTCCAGTTGCTTCCATTCTAGAAACATAGCCCCTAAACTGGCATGTCTTCTACTCTATGCATCAGCCACCACATTGCCCTTTCCTGGTGTATATGCGATGTCAAAATCATAGGAAGCTAAAAATTCTAACCATCTTTGCTGTCGGAGGTTTAGATCCCTTTGAGAGAAGAGATACTTTAATGATTTATGATCGGTAAACAACTCGAATCTTTCTCCCAAGAGATAATGTCTCCACATCTTCAATGCGAACACGATTGCTACCAATTCCAAATCATGGGTATGATATCTTTTCTCTTGCGGTTTCAGTTGCCGGCTTGCATAAGCTACAACCTACCTCCTTGCATCAATACAACACCTAGTCCGGTACCACATGCATCTGTATATACTGTCATCTCTTCATTCCCCTTAGGAATGACTAACACTGGTGCACATATCAACTTTTCCTTTAGACTCTTGAATGCATTTTCACACTTTTCATCCCAGACGAAAGATTGATTCTTCTTGGTCAACTGAGTCAACGGTGCTGCTATCTTGGAGAAGTCTTGGATAAACTTACGATAATATCCAGCTAATCCCAAGAAACATCTTATGTCCATTGCATTCTTGGGCGTAGACCAATCTTGTACTGTAGCCACCTTCGCAGGTACCACGGCAATACCATTCTCTGAAACAACATGGCCCAAGAATCTCACTTCCCTTCTCCAGAAGTGACAATTAGAAAACTTTGCTTTCAATTGGTGTTTTCTCAACACCTCCATCACTATCCTCAAATCTTCCTTGTGTTCTTCCTTTGTCCTCGAGTAGACCAAAATATCATCCATGAACACAAGGACAAACTTATTCAACTGATCTCTGAATACCCTATTTATAAGATCCACAAAATATGCTGGCGCATTGGTCAACCCGAATGGCATGACCAACCATTCAGAAAATCCAGACGGCGTCCGAAATGTCGTTTTAGCTATACTCTCAGCTTTCACTCTAAGCTGATGAAAACCTATCGCGAGATCCAACTGAGAGAATACTCTCGCGCCACTCAACTGATCAAACAAATCATCTATTTGCAGTAGAGGATACTTTTCCTTGTCACCTTATTCAACTTGTGGTAGTCTACACACAATCGAAGGGAACCATCGGCCTTGGTAGCAAACACAACAGGTGCTCCCCACTCAGAAACACTTCTTCTGATAAATCTCTTCTTCAAAAGATCGCTTACTTGCACCCCGAGCTCTCGCTGCTTCCTTGGTGCCATACGACGAAGTGACATCACTATAGGTCTGGCATCTTTCACCAAATCAATACGGAACTCAATCTCTCGGTGTTGTGGAAGCCCGGTCACTTCCTCGAAGACGTCCGGATACTAGCCAACCACGGGCAAACCTGACAACTCATCATGCGGGATGTCGAGGGAATTTTGAAAACTAGACATTACCCCATCACTAGGTAGACCACCAAACACTACCCTCTGCCCATCATTCGCTCTAGCTGTCACCAAAAAGCCCTCACAGTCTACCACCAACCCGTATCTTTGGAGCCAATCGACTCTCAAAATAATGCCAAACCCAGTAAAGCCCAAAACAAAGCAATCACAAACAAACATGCATCCATGACTCGATAAGACCACATTACGACAAATCATGCTAAGGTTAGTCGAACCACCAATCGGGTTCGTCACTACTAAAGGTCTATCGACAATCTTGGGGTCCAGTCCCAACCTGTCTACCAGGTCACTAGATATGAAAGAACTGGAAGCTTCGGTATCAAACAAAACTCTAACAGGAACATCATAAACAGAAAGCATACCTTGAATAACAACATTCTTTTCTTTCTCTGTCACAGTTGGGGCATTCGACGAAGAAGGAATAACATTAAGGGCATATGCTTTCACCATCTGCTTTTCTTTAGGGGGTTGCGGACACTTGTCCTTGTGATGTCCCACCTGGCCACAGTTGAAGCACATCCGGTCTACTGGCTTTGCTCGACAATTACTGGCATAGTGGCCCTTCTTGCCACAACTAAAGCACTCAACATCTTTCTTCTTCTTCTGGCCATCCTTAGCTTGGTTCTGCTTCCTCTTATTCTGAGAACCATTCTTGCCTCCACCGCTTGCTTGCGGTTTTGGCTCCTATGCAGATGCGACCTCAGTCTTCGACTTAGGGTAAAGACTTTTTGATCTTAAAGCTTTCCCCACAATCGACTCAAATGTCTCATCGATGTGGTTAATAAGCCTTTCTCCCAAGTATCCATCCAAACCAGTTATGAACTTCTCGTTCTTCTTCTCGGCAGTATCTATTAGGGATAACCCATATTTCGACAAAGTGTCGAATCCGACAATATACTCCGAGACAGCTCTGCCATTCTGCTTGAGTTCCAAGAGTCTCTTAAACAACACTGACTTCTGAGCAGCTGGAATGAACTTATCGCTAAAGCGAGCCTTAAACTGATCCCAAGTAATCTGATCCTCGGGAGTAGCTGCCTTTATAGCATTCCACCAATTCATTGCCTGTCCTTGCAGCTGATGGGATGCTTGCCTTCTCTTCATCGCATCCTCGATACCCAAGTCTTCGAAGATACGCTCGCAGTTATCCAACCAATCCTCAACATCCATAGCCGACTCCGCTCCGTGGAACGGCTTCCCACCAAGACTAGTATAATCCTTATTCAGCTTGGCGAAATCGGCCCAAGACGCCTGCACTATTGGACCACCTCCATTACCAGCATTGGGAGCTGCCCTCTGCACATCCCTAAGCATCTCCCCCATGAGGTCGGTAAACATCCTCCTCATCTCAGCAGCATTCCCATTATTGGCTCCTCTAACGGTACCCCTTGTGTATCGGTTCATCGTTTAATCTGCACAGAGAAAACGATTAACCATCCCCTTTGTGGTGTCAATGCAGTGCGACTTAATTCTTAACTATACTAATAGTATATATATATAGCTTATGAAAACCAAAATAATCACAAATACGCGCTCTCATATACGTATTATCTCTCCGTGGTGTCTTTCCCTAGGTTAACTACGCAACCTAGAGCTCTGATACCAAGTGTGAAGCCCCGCCCGGCACCAGAACGACATTTTCTCCTAAAGTGCGCTGTACTCATGCCCGACTAGCACGGAACGGTCGCCAAAGAAAGGAAAGAAGAGAATGAACTAATCAAGAACCTGTAAAATGCCTCACAGCGCATGGAATAAAATATAATAACAACATACTTGACATAAAACAGGCGAGACAGTGCATAAGCTGAAGACTAAACATCATTGCAGCGGAAAATCCAAATACAACTTATGATCCAATACCATTATTACAACTTTGTAAAATACTGTCTCTAAAGCAAAAAAGAAAGGAAAGGTACACTACTAATGCCCAAGGTAGTGACCAGTAGTGACACAGGGAGAATATCTATATATCATACGTGGAAGCCTCCTGCTCGTCTCCGGTACAACTACTCGTGCATACTACCTAACCTGTCCCTAGGCTGCTCGTGAGAGCACCTAGAGTAATAAGAAGAGACATTAAACTCTGGGTCAGACAAAAAGTCTGGTATGAGCGATAAGCAGCTAAACAATAACAGGTATACTAAACCATACCTGAACCTGGACCTGCAACCAAAGAGTTAGCACTACATACCGTACAATACTCTAAAGTGCCACTAACATATGGTGTAAAGAATACGGGGGTGGGGTGTGCACGTCATAGTGATGGAAAACAAATCAAACATAGCAACCATCCTCACATCTCTCACTCAGTTCATAAAGCATACGATGTCCACCACTGTCAATCACTAGACCCATCGGAGTAGTGACGGAGTTCGACTTGTACAACTACTGCTACTACCAAGCGTACCCCATGGAGTCATGACCAAATCTTTACAAATGACCCCACTCCATTGGTCTATAGCTCTTTAGTCATACCTAGGCCACTGTGGCCCTGAATCTGTTCACGTACCCCCTACACATAGTGATCCAAAGTTACAAAAATCGACAACCCCTTAGCACACGTCCCGCAATAAAGCCCAATCAAGAAGTTAACTCGTTGGTTCCCATCTGGATCCTGAGTACAAACTTCCCACTTGGGCTACCTTTGCATCTCGGGTCTTGGTCTTCTCCTCCGGATCAGTCTTCATTTGGTTCGTAACCCGTGCCTCGCATCCAAGCTCCATGGTTCAGCTCGTAGTATCTCCTCTGGTTCGGATCGGGTTGCTGCATACGGATCGGGTCGGCCTCCTTCTGCTCATGGTCAGGCTCTAGATCGTGCTCCTTCCACCGGGTCGGGTCGCACTGCTACAACGGGTCGGGGTCCTCCATTGGCTCGTGGGTCGAGCCTCCGTCAGTTCGGATCGTGAGTACCACTGGTTTGGGTCGTGGTGGAGCTTCGGTTCAGATCGTGCTTCAGGTGCGAGCGGCTCGTGGTGACCGAACTCGAAGGGTTGAGGAACATCTGGTGGCTCGTGGCACGTGGACTCGATCCGGTTGACTCGTGACACATGGGGGCGATCCGATCCGGTTGCTAGGCAATTTCCTGCAGTTCTTCCAGCGACTTTTTTACGCCATTCGACGGCGTTTTCGACCATTCTAACTTTTCTAATCAATCACAAAGCATACCATACATTCATAGCCACATGTAGTATCGACCACAAACACCAAAACAATAATCATAGCATGTGAAATGGATCAAACATACCCAAAAATCCATATTTTCCCCTTAATTATGTTAAGAACAACTAATGATAGGGTTAACAAAACTTAACCGAATTAGCCAAATTTTATAACAGAGGTCTAAAATTATGTTTTAGAATTTATAAATATTTTTCCAGAATTTATTTATGCATAAATTCACCAATTAACACCAATCACCCTAATTAACTGTGATTAGTGTCAAAACAATGCTAATCACTCACCTTTGCCACAAATAAAATATCAAATCTGAGATGATTTCTTTCTGGCGCTATTCTCAATGCAACACAGGAGCTCTAACCCTGCTTTGGTGCTATTTCTCCTTAATTTGATGTTGATTAGGCTGATCTTCAATTAGAAAGTGGTTTGGGGGATGTTTTAGTTGTTGGAGGCCACGGCTAGGTTGAGAGGAATGAATAGTGACGGCTGAAAAATGAGAAAAAGGTATTCTCCAAACCCTAACAGCCCTTTTAAACTCCTAATCCCGAAATTCCCCTTTGGGCCTAGGTGTTAATCACCCGGCTAAGCCCAATTAAGCTGTTTTTCACCATATGAAACTTGTTTCAGCCATATCTCCCAAACGTTGAGTCCGTTTAGCTAATGTGACCACTCTACGGAAAGGTAAACCATCATTCGGAGCCAATGGAAGCGGCTTCAAGTCAAAACTCCTTTCCAATCAAAAGTTATGGCCAAAACAAGATCAACTACGGGCAAAACGGTCATTTAAAAATCAGCAAAAAACATGAATATGGGAAATGACCCCAATGGTCGTCTTCCAAAGTTACATGACCATACGACTTCGTATGTGAAAGAAATAAACATTCTACGATCCTTCGATGCGTAGAATGTGGGTCGTTACAGCAGTTTTGGGTTACGCGGTTTCTTTTTCTCCTGGAGCGACGCATTTCCTTAATGAAGAGGGGGAGAGAGAGTGCTGACGTGGCGTGAGTTAGTTGGGTGAGATGTTTGTTTATTTTATTTATTTCATTTTGAATTCAAATGATTAAAACATGTCTAACTTTCACATACGAATTCAGAATGACGCACGGTTGGATCCGTTGGAATCCTATCGACGAGCTCTTCAAGATGGCATTGATTTGGACAGATTCTAACACTGTTGATTTTTAGGCTAAAATTTGGATTTCAATCTCGTTTGAAACCAAGGTGAGTGATTAAACCCACTCACACATAACTAAAATATTTGATTGTTAGTTAAATTGAATCCATGTTATGATATGATTGTTTTGGTTATTGTTTGACTGTTTAAATTTATTATTTATGTTAAATTTGCATCGACTGTAAAATTTAATTTAATTTAATTGTTGATATAAAGTGTACAGTTAGAATTTATTTTCTGTTTAAAAACCTCATATTTAATGGTTAGTAAACTGATACCACATTGAACTGTTTAGATGTAGTGATTTTGATTGATGCCGTGGATTTATATATTTATGTATTGATATTTAATTCATATTGTTATCGGCATTGTCTATATACTCCTATTAATTTTTGCTCATGAATCTCGACTTTTACCCTAGATGTTACGGGCATCAAATAAACCCGGGATTAATCATTAAAATGAATTAAGAACGCATGTTGAAATGATAAATACTTATGACCCTGATATGGATTGAAATGATATATATCCTTTCCTAAAGTACTAAAATTTTACTTTAAGTATTAATTGGCCATAGGAAAGAAAATTTTATACGGACACCGGTTGGTTAAATAAAAATTGTATTTAATCTTGAATTTTGGAATATTATTTTAAAGACAAAATAAATGACATTATTAATTTATTTTCTTTTAATTTGGACTTTGAGTTTTGAAATTAAAGTTTTCAGTTGTAATAGAATTCGTAAATGTGGATAACTGAAGTTAAACTGAATTGAATATGAACTAAATTTATCAAAATTGAATTTTTTTACCCGTCTTTGATATTACTTTAAATTAATATGGTTTATAGTAATAATTGAACTGTGAACTTGAGATTTTATAAACGAATAATTCAAAGTGAGAATTATAATTGAAGTTTAATTATTAAATCGAATTATTAATTTGAACTGTTTGAAATCGAACTGTTGAATCGAATTGAATATGAATGGGAAGTCAAATCCTTTTAAATTAACATATCAAAATTTAGTCAAATTGATTTGATACTGAAAAATGATTTCTTGTTGGTTAAATTTTTGAAGATATGATTCTAATTTCCTAACTATTTTATACATATCTAAATTATTTTAACGTACTTTTCTACTATTTAAATAGTCAAATTATTTGGAATTGGAATTATTTCAAGATACTAAGTGTAACACCCCGAATTTTAGTTAATACTAAAATTCGCTAATTATAGGATAAATAATCTCAGACGTGGGAATTGG
>JASFAX010002161.1:0-47170 GCA_030737875.1 Allium sativum
AGTCGACCTGCCCCCTGGGTGTGTCGACTCCGCAGTCGACATCCCAGTCGACCTCAGGCTTGGGCGGGAATTTTCCCGCCCAATCTGTTTGGCTCTAGATTTGAATTTCGAACTGTTTTTTTAACTTGGATTTTTCTGAAAACTTCTATGGGCCATAACTGGGTCATACGGACTCCGATTTTCGAAAACTCGGACTCTATTTCGCGTATTTTCCCAAGACGAGCGCAATGGCATAGCCCGTTTCCCTTGATTCAAATTTTAAAATTAAATTCTACCTTGATTCTTATCTTTACACGTTGTTATAAATTCAGGTTGTTACATATTGTTGATCGTGTGTGTTTGAACGATATTGGCCAACGTGATTTGATATATTAAATACCATAACATACCAGAATGTGGAAAAAGGGAATTTTCAAAATGAATATTGAAAATAGATTATTTATAAAATCGAAGGATTTTATAAAAGAGATAATATTTTAAAATCAAAGAAGATTTTATAAAAGGAATTATTTATACAATGGAATATTTATAAATAGAAATTTATTTATAAATGGATTACTTATAAATAGGAAATACTTAGAAATGAAATATTAAAGGAATTATTTGCAAACCATTTGCAACTAGATTATAAAGGAAATATTTGCAAATAGAATAAATAGAAGTATAAGAGGATTATTTATTTAGAAAATAAATAGACAAATATAGGAAGAGAAATATTTGTAAAAAAACATTTACAAATAAAGGTTATAAAAGGAAATATTTATTTACAAAATAAACAGAGTTATAAAAGGGAATTTTAAACAAGACTTAAGTGTTAGAAACGTAATGGAGTTATATCAAAATTAGAATTAATCGAAATAGAGTTTATCGAATATTAGTTATTCGAAATAGAGTAAATCAAATAAAGTTAAACAAGATTAGAAACTGACTAGAGATTAGTTAAGTTGAATAGTTTTCTGAGTATCGATCTGATGTTGGTTTCGGCCTTCGGGGTTTATACTTAGAGAATTTGTTCTCCTACTAGTTTACAGTCAGGGACTGATAGTTGTGAAATGATAGTGATATGTAAATAAAAATGATAATGTTTTCCAGTATTAATAACGTATATTTTGTAAAACATAGAAAATAAGGAAATGTGAATATATATACATATATATATATGATTTATGATTGATTGATAGTATTTCCATTTGGAAATAATATCGTTGTTTGCACACGTGTTTTCATTTGATAGTTAACTCACCGACTATCAAAGTTTTGACCATTTTAACGTTGTGAATATGGAGAGACCGGTTGGATTTTATCTAAAGAACCACTCTGTATTGGCATAAGCGTTGCGAATCATATATGCCAAAGATAATTGAAGATGGAGTAAAGTGAAAGGGCTATTGTATAAGTCTTAGATAACAGTGCCCAAGATGGATGTACTGAATTGTGCCTTCGGTTCATCCTCTTCCTGGATGACTTGTATGGACGGATGTCTGACAGAGTATTTCCACGCGATCACGTATATTGATTTCTCCAACCATACCAAGAGTGGAAGCGGAGAAGGAAACTTCTTTTATCTAACACATAACGTATTGTTGCAGATGTCAATTAGTGATTTTCGATGGATCTGACAATGTGCCATTCAAAGTGAATCTGATGTGATGATAAAGCGTAGCTTCTAGCCTCACATCCGGTAAACGACAGAAATCGGGCAGGCAGCATGGCTAAGTCGGTCGCTCCGAAGTAGGGTGTATAATCACCTGATCTAGAGTTTCATTTATTTCTAAAAATCTATTGTTGATGCTGTCCCATTTGGGAAACGGTTGTTGATCCCAACCGTTGGTGATATACATTCGATACACTCAAGCGAAATGAGTGGTCGGTCATGTGTGGTCGGGTTGCAAGATGTTCTTGTTGAACCCAGTGTCTTCCTTTCTAGAGGTACACTAGCGAAAGGTGGTTCCATAGTTTGTCATAGTTGGAAATCCATTACCCAATACGTGCTTGCGGTTTTGATTGTATACTATATATGTAGAACGTGAGATGAAAGCATTTCTGCTAGATGATTATTATATTGTGGTTGATAGACATTATTATAATATCAAAAGGTTTATGATATAAAGATAATTTGGATTCTCATAAGGGAAAAACCCGTTCCGTTATATGGCGTGGTCTTATTACATATCATTTACTTGTTCAAACTGTTTTAAATTGTTTTATTCATACCAGTCCCATGACTGACTCGGAGTTTATTTTGTTGTTTTCCCTAAACTCTTGGGTGCCCAATTTTTTACGGGCAGTCAAGTAGTTAGGATTTACAGATACTTGAAGAGCTAGAGCAGGAAGCTTCAGGATCATATAGCTATAGTTTATTTCCACTGTGTTGTAAGTGCTGTACTTTGAAAATGATGTGTATTCAAGTACAAAGTTATATTTCAAAGTTATGTTATATATTATATGTTATTCGTTCCGCTGTGAGATTCGTGTTACTCTGATGTTGTGTTATTATTCTTCTTCTATTCTAAGTTTCTATCTTATCTTTCCTCACCCACTAATTTCTTTCATTAATGACCGGTTATTTTTCGATGTTTGGTTAGTCGTCATCGTGTTTATGTCGATAACCAAAGTCGTCAAAAACCCGGGTTATTACAATCATCCACAAGGCTCTGCTTTTCAACAAAAGCCTCGATCAATTGCATCTTGACATGTCACATTGACAGTTCACACCATGCGATCGACAACTATCAATATATAACCTTCGAGCTCGTGCGTCTCAAAGAAGGGTGTTTAGCAAGAGAATGAATTTTTCGCCACCACAGATATATATTAATAGAAATCAATTTAATTACACAGTATGAAATTCAATCTTGGACACACATCCATTTACAAGTCTATTCTGGGTCTAAACGAAACCGAAGTCACCTTATTCCTCGTCCCGTATGTCCAATACGGAAGTGAGGTGCTCGCGTATCTAGACAATCAGCAAGTACATCCGGACAACTACCACTTTAACCCTTTATTGGTAGCTAGCCAATGCCAAGCATCAGTAGTTATCCTTTTGATGTGAAGATTGCTGGTCTTCAATCGCCGTATTTAAGATCTTCAATTTAGATCGTCGTATGACCATTTGAAATGAGATTTAACTCGATCTTTTCAAATGATCCTCGCATATATATATATATATATATATACATATATATTGAAATCATTTTATATCGTTAATGGTATTTAATAACGATTAATCACTATTTTTATATATATAAAAATAGCCAAATTTATTCAACGACGCTTCGGGTCGATGGGTGGCCCTAGCGCTATTTTTACCAAATTTTGTTTTACACTTACCTTGAAATCTGACCGTTGGATTTTAACAAAATTCATATCGATGGAAAGATCTTCCCAAAGCGGTCCTAACGGTTTCGGTATTGGGGAAATCCGACGGTTGGATCTTACGGTATAATAATTTGAAGTTACGATTGCCGAAACGTGAACTACCGCATGTAATTCGTTTTATTTTTAATTTATATTTATATACATATATAAATAAAATCGTTAGCGACTTCAACTACTTTTCAAACAATCACATGCAAGCCAAACAGTCTATATTCATGTTAGAGATTTTATATATGATTTTCATAATCCTACTAACATGATAAAAATGATGATTTGAAAAAAATCATGTTTTAATGACTAATTATTTCCAATGGTAACTAAGTTACATTGGAAATATGAATTCCTAATGTTCACTCTTTTAGTTGAAACCGAATGACAATAACAACATTATTTTTAATTCTACTATTTTTATTGAATCTAAATTTTTAATATAAATATGACATTTTAAATCTATTCTTTTTATTGTCTCTAAAATGACAATAAAAATGTAACATTAAAATCAGTTCTTTTTATTGTCTCGAAAATGACAATAAAAATCTAACTTGTAATTCAGTTCTTTAAATTTCAACTAAAGTGACACTAAAAATGTATTATGTAATTCTATTCATTGATTGTGTATCTAAAATGTCGTTAAAAATGTAACTTTTGACTTTACATCTAAATTGTCAATAAAAATGTAACTTTTGATGTATTCTCTTATTCACATTTAATTTGACAATAAAAATGATACTTCAATTCTTATCATTTTTGCTACAACTAAAATAGAACTAAAAAGGTAACTTTTAAATCCTATCTTTTTATTGTCTCTAATTTAAAAGTAAAAATGATACCTTTAATCCTATTCTTTTATTTAAATCTAAAATGTAAATAAAAATGTAACTTCTTAAACTATGCTTTTATTTGCATCTAAAATACAAATAAAAATGTAACCTTTTAAACTATGTTTTTATTCACATCTAAAATACAAATAAAAATGTAACTTTTTAAACTATGTTTTATTTGCATCAAAAAAAAAGTGCAAACAAAATGCAGCTTTTTAATCAAGGTTTTTATTTACATCAAGGAATTCAAATAAAAATGCAACTTTTAATTCAATGTTTTATTTGCATCAAAGAATGCAAATAAAAAATGCAGCTTTTTAATTCATTTTTTATTTGCATCAAAGAATGCAAATAAAAATGCAACTTTTTAATTCATGTTTTATTTGCATCAAAGAATGCAAATAAAAATGCAACTTTTAATTTCATGTTTTATTTGCATCAAAGTATGCAAATAAAAATTCAACTTTTAATTTCATGTTTTATTTGCATCAAAGAATGCAAATAAAAATGCAACTTTTTAATTTCATGTTTTATTTGCACAAAAAAATGCAAATAAAAATTCAGCTTTTAATTTCATGTTTTGTTTGCATCAAAGAATGCAAATAGAAAATGTAACTTTTTAATTCATGTTTTTTTTGCATCAAAGAATGCAAATAAAAATTCAACTTTTAATTTCATGTTTTATTAGCATCAAAGGATGCAAATAAAAAATGTAACTTTTTCTACGATGTTTATTTGCATCTAAATTTGGAAATAAAAAAATGTAGCTTTTCTACGGTGTTTATTTGCATCTAAATTTGCAAATAAAAAATGTAACTTTTTATATGATGTTTATTTGCATCTAAATTTGCAAATAAAAAAAATGTAACTTTTTATACGATGTTTATTTGCATCAAAATTTGCAAATAAAAAATTGTAACTTTATATATGATGTTCATTCGCATCTAAATTTGCAAATAAAAAATGTAACTTTTTATATGATGTTTATTTGCATCTACATTTGCAAATAAAAAAATGTAACTTTTTCTACGATGTTTATTTACATCTAGATTTGCAAATAAAAAATGTAACTTTTTTTACGATGTTTTTATCAATTAACACACAAAGTGATATATTTTATATTGAATTGAAAGTTCTAATTCAATTCAATAACATAAACAAAGTAATGTTTTTATTGAATCGATAATTCTAATTCAATTCAATAATATAAACAAAAAGATATTTCAATTGAATTGACAATTCTAATTCAATTCAATAATATAACAAAATGATATTTTTAATTGAATTGACAATTGTAATTCAATAACATAACAAAATGATATTTTTAATTGAATTGACAATTCTAATCCAATTTAATAATATAACAAAATGATTTATTTTTATTGAATTGGCAACTCTAATCCAATTCAATAACATAACAAAATGATTTAGTTTTCCTGAATTGGAAATTCTAATCCAATTCAATAATATAAAAAAATGATTTATTTTTATTTAATTGGAAACTCTAATCCAATTCAATAATATAACAAAATGATTTATTTTTATTGAATTGGCAATTCTAATCCAATTCAATAATATAACAAAATGATTTATGTAATAACCCGGAAAATACGGGCCAATTTAAAATTTTTAAATTAGTGATTTCAAAGGAATTTGAACAATTGAAATAGAATATTTCAATAAAATATTGAATTAGAAATAGTGAGTCAGTTTGAAAATTTGAATTCAAACTTTGACTCACTGTGCAGGGTGGAAAATATAACGGATTTTAGTGAAACCAAAAATATTTAAATCTGTTTATCAATACCTTTCTAACGAATTTGAAAAATCGAAGTTTCATAACGGGAATCAAAAGTTATGGCCGAATGAATTTTCAGAAAGGTCGCTATATAGAATATATAGCCCTGGAAAATTGATATTTTGCAAATGAACTCGGAATTCGACGAAACCACTTTTGTTGGGTCTGGGAAGTCAAACTATTGCTAGGTTTCAAATTTCATAATTTTTGAAGCTAGTATATGAGCATGGCAAAAGAAAATGTGTTTGGTCAATTTCTGTTAAATTAGATCGACCAGAAAATGACCATTTTTCAAACGATCTCAGAATTGGACGTAACTAGTTTTGTTGGGACCGTAGGGTCAATACATAGCTAGATTTATTTTTCTGGAATTTTTTGAATTAGTTTGTGGCCCTGGCAAATTGAAATGTACGTTCAAAGTTAAAAATTAAATGTTTTATACTTTAATTTGAAAAATAACTAACTGTAACAGTCGAATTGGCCAACGAAACATATCCCATTGTGTCTGGGATGGGGGTATTTAGCTAGGGACGACAGTCGTTGGACTTGAAAAGGAGTTCGTTGGAGAAAACACTATTTAAAAATATAATATATATATCGGCCAATAGTATTTTTTTCTTTCATAATTAAAAAAAAACACCTGAAACCCTCGAACCAACGGCGAAACCCGTTCCTCCCTTCTCTCCTCCGCCGCCGCCGCCACAGGCGATTTCCGCCTGCGCCACCACCTGCAGTCGACGCGCCTCCCTCCCCTCGTCAGATACGACCCCAGCACGACCCCCATCGACGCCTCCTCTGCCTAAAACGAGGCCAGAAAGTCGGCCTCTTCCCATCGCCGCCGCCACTCCGATTTGCCACCGAGCGCCACCAAACCACCACCGACGGGACCCCCTCTCGAAGCTCTTCCACGTCCACTCCCTGATCGTCGTATAGGTCCACGATTTCGCGAAAACTTCAAACCTAGTTTTGAACAAAATAGAAAGGTGAGTCCTTTTTTATGTTTGCACTTTAAAAAATCATATCTTTTTGGTGTGTTGACGAAACTCGATGAAACAGGAAACATCGGGACCGCAAGGAAGCTCTCTACCAAATAGAAGAAGCCGTGGATTTTTCTGAGTCACCTATGATTTTTAGCACTCCGAAAACCAATGTGAGAAATTTAAATTAAATAAATTTGAATGGAAAATGTCGTGTATAAATTATATTAGCGAAATATAAATTACACACGTGTAGTATACCTCATGTACATGCGTGGTGTAAGCTATATGAGCGAAGTATGAATTATACATGAATAGAATAATTGATATATGTGTTGAAATGCAAGTGAAATATTATAATATATATATATATGTATACGTATATACTCCCCTCGTCCACAAACCATGGACGATATTTATTGTTGCGAATTGGTGTGAAATATTGGATGAAAAATACGAATGGTTGAATAATTGTTTGTGGTTGATATTGTTTGGTTGTGGTTGAAAAATACCCATTGGTGATTGAAATGAATTGGAAATATTTGTGGAAATAAAAAAAAACATGCCGCCTGCGTGTGAATTAGATGCATGAATCCCCATTGTCAAAAACCGCGAGGTTTTAAGGTAGAGCGAGGAGCCGTACTAGGGACGGTGACGGTTTTAACTACCCTGCCGTTATGCTGCCGAAATTTTGAATAATCTTTATGTGTTAGAATTATTTTCATATGTTGAAATTATCTTCATGCGTTGAAATTAAAGTCATGTGTTGAAACAATATCCATGTGTGGAAATGTTCATGTGTTGAAAAGTGATGTGTGAAAATTAAATTCATTTGTGAATGAATGAAGTGTTTAAACAATAAAATTCACCTTTTTATAATATATATGAAGTATGAAAAATATTCGCCTTATATATAAATAGTTTCAACAATAAAAATTCCATCTTTCTAATATGAACAACATAAATAAAATATCCATGTGTGGAAATGCTCATGTGTTGAGAAGTGTGTGTAGTGGAAAAAAATTCATGTGTTGAATAAAAAAGATCGAATGATAAAAAATTACATTTTTATTGAAACTATGAAGTGTTGAAAACATCCATTTGTCGAATAAATATTCTAAATGATAAAAATATCATTCTTATCATATATGTGATATGCTAAAGATATGCGGACGTTGAAATAAATATTTGTGAAGAAATATTATTTTTAACATGTATAGGAACTAAATAAAATAGTCATGTGTTGAAATCTATTTTAGTTCGCCAAAATTATCATCTTTGAAATGTGAAGTGTTAAAAATAGCCACATGTTCAAATAAAATATGCATGAGTTGAAATATACATTAATTAGCTAATGATATGATTTTAGCCTATGCATGCAACATTAGAATGAATGGTGTTTTTAAACCAAAGTAAATCAAATATGAAGTTGAATGGAAAATGATAAGAGATAAAAATTGTATATATGTACATGCATATTTATTGAACAGGTTATAGCAAAGGGGCTAGAGAAGAGGAATAAAATTTTGTGCCCGACAAATAGGTACACATTTACTGTTTTGTTTGGGTGATGATTTTATAAGCCTGTTGGCTAGCCGCTTGGCTTTTTCTTTTTCTTTTTGACATGAGACGCCCGTGTGGCTATTTGGAAATTTTCCCAGTCCCTCCCGTACAAAGGAGATTATGGAAAAATTTTCCAAAATTTAAAGGCGTTAGTGAAATAATTGTAGTGAAAACGATATAGGAATTTTGAATGCACTATATTTATATAAATATATAAATATAAATAAAATAAAACGAAACATGGCCGTGCAGTTCGTGTTTTGAAACCGTGATTTCAAATGACTGGTACGGGAAATCCGACCATTGGATTTTCCCGAAACCGCAACCGTTGTGTTCGCCTTGGAAATACCTTTCCAACGGCACCAACCTTGTGAAGATCCGACGGTTGGATTGTCTGGAATGTTTAATTCAAATCTGAAGAAAAACAGCGCCAGAAACGATTATATTTATATATACATATATATATAAATATAATTAAATTAAATCGAGTAACGACGTTGTAGTTCGTAAATTGAAATCGTAACTTCAAATGGCTAGTGGGGAATATCCGACCATCGGATTTTCCCAAAACTGAAACCGATGGATTCGTTTTGAAATGACCTTCCTAATGATATAAAATTTGTGAAGATCCAACGGTTAGATTTTTAGATATGTGCAAAACAAAATTAGTGACAAACAGCGCCAGTGCATTGGCATGGCCTGAACCGTCGTTTAATTAAATATGGCCGTTTTAAATAAATAAAAATGGCGATATATCGTTATAAAATACTATAGACGAAATAGAGTGGAAATAAACCAATTTTGTTGTGTTTGCTTGATATGTGATGGTTGAATGTATTTAACATGAGAAATATAACTAAAGAACTGAAATGTGAATGTTGAATAGTCCAACCATTTGATTAATTGATTTGAAAATCTAAAAATACGTGGGTTATTTGAAAAGGCCGAGTTCATCTCATTTCAAATAATCGATCGACGTTGAGAAGTCGAAGACGGTGCAAGACCAATGATCTTCACGTCGAATGGAGGGGTGCTACTGATGCTCATGATGGGGGTAGCTACCTTGACGGGGTTGAAGTAGTAGCCACCCGGACGTACTTGTTGATTGTACGGACATGCGAGGTATTGAGTGCCTCCGGATTCGTTCAGACCCAGAACGAACGTGTAAATGGACTGTGTGTCTGACATTGGATTTTGTTCTGTGTTGATTGATCTCTATTATATATATCTGTTTGGCGGCGGAGAATTTATTCTTTTGCTTAACACCCTTCTCTGAGACGTACGAGCCCAGAGGTTATATATCGATAGAAATCAGTCGTACGGGGAGAATTGCCTGTGTGGCACGGCTAAGTGATAGATGATCAAGGCTTTTGTTGAAAAGCAAAGTCTTGTGGTTGATGATCAAAGCACAGCCTGTGTGGCATAGCTTTGTGTATAACGTGAATTCGCGAGCCTCACACCCCGGGATGGACCAGAAATGGGAGAAGGATCCAGGGAGGACATGCGTTTCTTTCTAGCTAGGGTAGTGTCAGTGACCTACCAGCCCTGACATTTATACACTTTTCACCTGTGTGGTTGTTGCTGTTGCGAGGCGCCTCGGATATATTGGTCGATCAGGGACCGATTGAGTCATTGGTCTCATTTACGCCCCAAAGGGTGGGGAAACGCAGTGTTCAGGCATTTTAATCCACATCGGTGGACCGGCCCTGTGGCTCCTAAGGCTTGATTGAGTACTTGCCTGAGGCTCGGGCTAGAGAGTCTCGAATTCGGTGAGGACTATCTTTTGCCTCAGTTCATGACGAAAATCCAATTTCCAAATACAACATCATGCGGTTTTGATTGTATATATACATACGACGACATGATATATGGTACCCATGCCGTCTATGATTGATAGTTATGATTGAAATTGTTTTTGAAACATATATATACTAGCAATAATATCAAATGATTTGTTTTTCTCGTATCAAGCATATTTTGGCCATTATAAGGTAAAACTCTATCCTCTGGTGTGTGTTGCATTGTGTGATGGGAACTGAGTCTTATAATGGCTTCATTTTTATAAAAAGCATTGCGATGTTTAAAAGATCTATTTGTTTTAAAGCATTGGCAATCCAATGGAGTAAACCCGTTCCGCGAAAGTGGCATGGTCCTGTGATTTGCCATATTTAATAATGTGTTGAGTAGATTTCTCATACTAGTCCCATGACTGACTCGTAGTTTGTTTCACTTGCAAACTCGGGTGCCCCTTTTTCTACATGGGCAGCCTTGTATTCAGGTTTTAGCAGGCTCTTTCTGGATAACTGGAGTTGAAGATGGATTCCATCATTTATCTCTTTTTTATGCTGTTCAGCTCCTGTTGTACATATTATGTTTTCTTTTCCGCAGTAGACATTTATGTATAACCGAACTGTATTTTGTACTAAGTATGATCCTATATACTGTGTAACTCTGATGATGATATTTATCCGTTGTATTCTATTGTGCATTATCTGGTGTATTTATTTATTTCTGTTTTGTTATTACCCGTTTATGTGTTATATTGCAAAGATTACCCTTGCCACCGTCTTATCGGGAATGGGGTCATCACAATTTATTTTTATTTAACCAACACATACAGATCTATATTTTAACTAACATATCTATGTTTATACATGATAAATAAACAGATCAATCATCCAAAATTTCATCACATCGCAAAACTAATTCATTAACATACATACAACTATTTAATAGTGAGAAAATAATTAAATTGATTAATTATTTAAAAATCAGAAATCTTACTGTTGGGTTATTCTTCTTTGTTCAGATCTGCAAATTTGTCCAAAATTCAAACAGCTCAGAATTGTTTCTAGTTAGAATAGCAGCGTAGATCTCGTCTCTACGATCACACAGGATTTGAAATCGTTCATTTTCGATTTCGTATGAATTAGTTATGATTTAAATAAGATAGATAATAATTTTTAAATTAAACTAATAAAATATTTAAAGGATTAAACCTACTTCTTCCTCTTTTAGAAATCGGCAGCATTAAACCAAATTAGCTTCAAATCTAGGGTTCAAATTTTTGTCAGAATGAAGGGGCTGGAGGATGATCCGATGGCACCACAGCATCGGGCTACGGGCGGCGCACCCATGCTGGTGAAGGAGGGCAGCTCGGCGGCGCACTGGTGGCTCGACGGCGCACTGGTGGCTCGACGGCGGTTGAAACACGCTACGTTTGGTTGCGTTGTTCTCAGTGTATACTCCAATATAGATTTCAAATCTAATATGAAACCGAAGAGGAGGAAAAGCTCTACGAAATATTCCAAAGGACCGTTGGATTTTATGTAGAGGATTTGAAGAAATCAAACAAGGAAGTAAGGAGCTATATTGGCCATTAAAATGTGTAGGCGGCGGCTTAGAACGATGGTGAACAATGTTAGGGTTTTGTGAATTTTCCATTTTTTATAATATTTTAATGTGAATTTTACAATTAAATCCATACACTCTTAACAACTCCGATTTCAATCCAATTAGAGTTGATCCCACCCAATGACCCCCTTCAGGATCCAATGGGCTAGGTCCTGTCAGCCCAAATGACTGTCGGTGACCTGAATTCTTTAATTTAATATTTAAATCCTTTATTGAATTAAATCGATCGTATATTTAAATCCACCGGGGCCACAAATGGACTCCGAAAATTCTAGAAAAATTATTTCTGGCTTTGTTTTGATGATACGGTCCTAACAAAATTAATTTCGTCGAATTCCGAGACCGTTTGAAAAATGGCCATTTTCAAGTCGATTAAATTTGACTGAAATTGACAAAACACATTTCCATTTGCCACGCTCACATATTAATTCCAAAAATTCTAGAAAATTAAACTTAGAAATAATTTGACATTCTGGATCCAACAAAAGTGGTTTCATCGAAAATGGAGTTCGTTTGAAAAATGGCTTATTATACGGGCTATAAATTATACTATAGCGAACATTATGAACATTCAACTGGCCATAACTTTTGATTCCCGCTATGAAATTTCGATTTTTCGGATTCGTTGGAAAGATATTTTCAAAAAGATTTAGATATTTTTGGTTTCACTAAAATCTGTTAGATTTTGAATCCGGTACTTTCAGTCAAAGTTCAAGTTTGACTTTTTAAACTACCGTACTATTTCTAATTCTTTATGAAGTAAAAATAAATATAGTTTTTCTAACTTCGATTAAAATAAATTTTTAATCGTTATTATTTAAAATAAATTATTTTATCTACTCAAAATTTACTGAAATAGCCAAAATAAAAAAATTAAATTGGTTTTGATTTTCTGGGTTGTTACAATATATCTCACCGCTTATTGATGAAGCAACCTAAAACACTTAAAAGTCTACTCCCGTGCATCGCACGGGTTTCCACTCGTTTTGATAAAAATATATTTTTATCTTTTCAAATTTGGAATTTTTCATCCTAACTCTTTCCAAATCATTTATTATAATTTTACACAAATTATTAATATTTTTAATAATTTTATTAAGGCCTTTTAGCCGATTTCCATAAACGTCCTTTAATGACCCGAACTTCCCCATGAAGGAAAGCACGGATTGCTTTGAGAACAACACAAATCGGAACACAAACAGAAGAACTTTTCATTGTTTATTACAACAATTCCATCAGAATACAAGAATATACAGAGTATGAATAAATATTGCACATTTGACAAATATCAGAGATTTAAATTACATTTAAATACATAGTAGTAGAAAAATAATACAATATACAACTGAAAGAAATACACGGATACAGAGCTTTCCGAATATCACTTCAGCTATATACCAGGATCCTGTGAATATAAATCTGCAAAACCTAACCACTAGCTGCCCGTGCGGAAAATAAGGGCACCCAGACTTTAGGTTAAAACAATAAACTCCAGGTCAGTCATGTGAATGGTATGAGAACTAAAACATTTATTAATTTGATTTTAAAGTTCGGTAAATCAAGGGGCCATGCCGTATAACACGGAACGAGTTTCTACCCAAAGAATACCAGTGCATAAATAAACAACGCAATGCTAAATAAAGAACAATGAAGCTGTTATAAGACCCAGGTCCCATCACACAATGCAACGCAAGCCGGAGGATAGGGTTTTACCTTATAACAGCCAAATAATGCTTGAAACGCGAAATTTAATCTTTTATTATTACTATAAATGAAGAAAACAACTTCGAATATAAATTTATCAATCATAGACTGCATGGGTACCATATATCATGTCGCTATACTAGGCTCTACAAATAAAACCGAAATTTAACGTATTGGAAATTGGATTTCCGTCATGAGTCGAGGCAAGGGACAAGCTCCTCTCCGTTCGAGACACTCTAGCAAATGTCTCAGGACCACTCACTGCGATCCTGGATCTTCAGGGCCTGTCCTCTCTTACTTTTGAGGATTAGTATTCCTGAACACAGGTTTCCCGGTCCTATCAGACCTATATCCGAGGCGCCTCGCATTCCAATAACCACACTGGTAAAATAATATAAATGTCAGGGCTGGTAGGTCAGTGACATCACCCATAGCAAGAAAGAAACGTCGTGCTCTCCCTGCAGTCACTATCCTGTTTTTGACTCATACTGAGGTGTGAGGCTCGCGAATCAACGCTATACACAAAGCTATGCCACGTAGTCCGTGCTTTGATCATCAACCACAAGACTTTCCTTTTCAACAGAAGCCTTGATCATCTGCCACTTAGGCATGCCACACGGGCAATTCATGCCATGCGATTGATATCCATCAATATATGAACTCTGAGCTCATACGTCTCAGAGAAGGGCGTTAAGCAAGAGAATAAATTCTCCTTCGCCAAACAGATATATATTTAATATAAATCAATCACACAGAATAAAATCCAATGTCAGACACACAGTCGATTTACAAGTTCATTCTATGTAATGACCCTGTAACGACCCGGGATTTTCGACGCCCGAATCCCGACAATAATACACAAATCATGTAACACTTGTCAGAACTCAAGTATCAAAACCACCATATAGTTATGAGAAAGAAGTTAGAGGGTGAGATAAGAAAGAAAGAAATATTAGAATAGAAGAAGAAGAAGAAACAACACAGAGTTTCACATCGCAGCGGAACAAAATATAATATAGAAATAAATCTTTATTGAGAGCTTTAAAAATACTTACAATATCAGAGTGTACCACACATCTGGACAGTTATAACAACCTGTCACAACCACACAGCGGAAAATACACCATATATAATACGTCTGGACTTCTCCAGCTCGTCTCTGGCCTTCACAGCATTTGATAATCTGGACCTGTACAACCCGGTCTAACCCGAGCATTTACAAAACACCGGGTCAGTCTGGTGAACCAGAGTGAGATAAACTCGCACAGTATTAAAGGTGATCATCCAACTTGATTTTAAAGTTAAAATCCTTTAGAAAGAAAAGGATAATCGTAAGACCAAATCCACACATAAATACGGACGGTTTTTACCTTACGATGACCCAAAACATTTTTGAAACCCATATCTTTTCTGATATTATAATAATGTCTAAATACAAGTAAATATCAATCTAGTGGAACGCTTGCATCTCACGCTCCACATATAAAGTATACAAACAAAACCACAGGCGCTTGTTGGAGATTGGATTCCGACCTTGACAAGGTATGGGACCACCTGCCGATAGTGTATCTCTAGAGGCGAATACACTGGGTTCAACAAGAACGTCTTGCAACCCCGCCCTCACATGACCGACCACTCATTTCGCTTGAGTGTATCGAATGTATATCACCAACGGTTGGGCTCAAACCACCGTTTCCCGATAAGGGACAGCATCGAAATAGATTAAAGAAGGAATTGGATTTTCTCTAGATAGGTGATTATACACCCTAATGGGAGCGACCCACATAGCCATGCTGCCTGCCCGATTTTTGTCATTTCCCGGTTGATGAGGCTTGAGGCTACGCTTTATCAGCACATCACATTCACTTTGAATGCCACATCGTCAAATCCATTAGAATCACTAATTGACGCCCACAACAATACATTATGTGTTAGCTGAAAGAAGTTTCCTTCTCCGCTTCCACTCTTGGTACGGTTGAAGAAATCAATGTGCGTGACCATTCTGGAAATACTCTGTCAGACATCCATCCATACAAGTCACCCAGGAACAGGGTGAACCGAAGGTACCCTCCTACTGCATTCTAGGAATCACTCTGAGAATCAGTAGCGAGAAGTCCTTGCGAACCCGTAAATTCCAACCACGACAGAATCACAGTATATCTCTTATTGCAAATCAGAGATCTTAAGTAACTCTTCCGCTTATGAAGATCCACGGTCTTCAATAGCTCCATCTTGAATCAGCATCTTCAACGTATTCGTGTTTTGTTGGACGGAATGGTTTCGAATATATTCGATCCCGGTCTTTCCGTACCAACAATCGTATGGACCAAATTTGATTGTCGGTTATTTAACTATCAAATAAAACAACCATTCATCCATAAAGAAAATGGATTCACTGATTCAATACTCAGTATCATTTAGCCTCTTTAACGAACCATCCGTTAATTATATTTTCCAAATTTTCCAATATTTGAAACATCGCGTTTACAAAATAAGAATATTCTTTAAATTCATTTTATTCAACTTATAAACTTTCAAAAAGATTATAATATCATTTCAGGAAATCATAACTTATAATTCCATCAACTACTCTCATTTATAAACCAATATCATTCTGGGATAATCATGTGGTCGTTCAAGTTGGGGTATTTTATTTACCTCTCAGACCTTGACCAACAACATTCATACCTTTAGGACAAATAAAAGTTTATTAACCACACGTTTTCCTTTGAAAATCTATTTAAATCTCAACCACATTTACTTAACTAATTATTAAGTAAACTCTTGTTAACTCTTTCGATAATCATTTACAATATCATATATATGAACTTTGATTCTATTATAAATAGAATCTTTATGAGAATTCATTGGTATCTCTTTATCATTTCGACAACTCAAATTCATTTGGTTTAAAAACCATATAAACAATGCTTTTAGAAATCTTATATTAATATCCTATAACATTGTTATATCGTTATACTTTCAAATTTCTTATACTGATATTTATCAAAATAGTTCAACTTATCGTATGTAGCAAATGTTACAAAATTTCCTTTCAAAGCCCTTTTACTTATCATGTTCTCTTTAACTCATACTCGACCACTTATTTGTTGTTTAAAACATATAATAATCTTTTAAAAACTTATATCCAAAAATAATTCATGTCCTTTGTAACAACGTTACAAAACATATTTACCAAACCACAAACTTTATTTAACAATTTTATTCCATTTCTTAAATATCCATTTACAAAATCTTTGTAACTTAATTATGACAACTTATCAATCGTTTTCATTTGTACATCTTTTAACTTCATTTGGAAAATCTCATTTTTCAATTCTTTATCGACAACTAATGTTCATTGTCGTTTTTTATATATATATAACTTAGCTTATCTTCCCAACCTCGATCCCATTTATAAACTCATATACCATTTGTATACTCAAATCTCATTTATAAATCCAAATCTCATTTATATTACTACTTATTTCCAAATCCGCCGAGTTGTAAATCTTATTCACGAAATGTTATTTAATCACATTTCGTATTGTTTAAAAACACCGTTCGTTAAAACGATAATTTATCACAAAACATTTCTCTTTGAACTCTTTTACACATTCTCGTGTATTCACGATCCAATGATCCTATTCTGAACTACACTTAAACTTCCCTTCCGAACGATAAGGCTTTTACAAAATCATTTCAACATTTAAATAGCCAATTCGATAAATTTATATCGTTTTAAACATTTATTCGATAATCTCTTACATTTTGTTAGTTGTAAATTTGTAAATTTAGCCTCGACTATTATCTTTGCCATAAGAGTAGCATTTTAAAATCATATAAAAATATATTTATAACTTTGAAACCGACTCGAAATCCATTTAATATTGATTTCGAAAACCATTTCTTTTAATCGACGGCAATAAAGAGGCAAATGGCTACTATAGTACCAAATCGTGAAATATAAACCAATTTCACGAACAATATAATCATACTGATAAACGTTATCAATATTAGTGAGGACTGTTATTCCCTACAAACAATGGGTTAACACAGTTCCATTCAATCAATTCATGATGGCCAATCAATATTTGTTTTCCATCTAAATAGATGACATGAACAGTTTAATAATAACTATCAATAATAATTGTAATAGTCAATAATAGGCTAATAACAACAATTCAAGCATACAATCATTTATTTATAACATTTATATTGTTATAAACGTAACCACTGAGGTAAGTTACCTCAGTTGGATTCAATCGTTATAAATAACGATTTGTTTCAGTTAAATTAAACGAACGTTTAATTTAACTGTTCAGTCCATCCATGAATATAAAATCAACAACGAACAAACAAACAAACAACCATTAACAAGTACAGCACACAATTTTAAAACCCGACTTATATAAAATATAAGAAGGGAGAACTGAGTGAGTTTAACTCACCTTAGGCTTCTATTCGTTGTCAAAACGGTTTATTTCCAATTGCGTTCAGCTCTGTCCAAAACAGCTCTATAATGAAGCGCTCGTCATGCGGTTCCAACACGACTGATTTTTGTTGAATTCTGGTACATAAGAAAACGTTACATATATTTTGAGTGACGGCTTAAATTTAAACTACTTAACTTTTAGTTAAATCTTAATTTAACATTAATATGATTGGCCATGTTTACAGCTTATATACTTTTAGGTACATAAATAATATGTAATTGGCATTCTATAATAGCATGATATGATTGGCATACTGTATACACTTTCTCCATGCCACCTACATATTACTGTGAACCTTTTACTTTATTGTTGCGTGTATATACATAATTACACAAGAATGTTTCAATGTGATAAGGTTATTAGGCATTATGTACCTTGATTTAGGACAATTAACGGCGTTCAGGCACACTATCCGTGCACCTTCTATCCTCCGGATCCGAACTTCGGCCTTTCTCCCAGCTATTCTCCTTTTCCCTGTTTCTTTTCACTTTCGGCCCCTTCTCTTTATTTTTTTATATATATTTTTTTTAAGGGCGTAGCCCATTTTCTTTCACAGCCAAGCCATCATGCTGCCCTCTCCATGCGAGATCTTCCCCCGACGTCACCTTCCCATCTCATTACAGCTCTTCTTCGTGCTTTACTCCAAAACCCCTCACGCCCAGTACCTCTTTTCTTCCCATATGAACTGCTTCCACACTACTGCTTCTTTTCTTTTCTTTTTCTATATCTTTTTTTTCTCCTCTTCTGATGGGCCGAAGCCCTTTTTGGGTCACCATCCTCAAATTCCAAACCCGCATGTACAGCATCCACCTTCTCCCTCAAAACAACGGTCCCCTTCTTCTCCTGTAACCCACTTCGTGTTTGCTTCATGCATTGCAATTTTTTTTTTTTGCCATTGATAGCCGCGGCAACGTGAAATGAGTGGGAAGGGTTTTTATAAGGAGAAGTCCTTGGGAGCCAAGTTGTTTAGATATATAGGGTTGTAGATAAATTTAATAGGGTAGCTGCTGTAAGTGTGCTTCTCTAAAAATTACTTGGTTGGCACGAGTACACAGCTTGATGTGGATGGAATGGAGAAAGTTTGATAAGCAAGGAAATGGAAGTGTGTTCCTCACGCAAGTAACAGGAAGACACAGTGCCTATGTTTTAATTATATTAGATCGAACAAATATATATATATTATGCTCAGACGTTTTAAATTATTATTATCATTTTTTTTATTTGGGTTGAGAGAGTACGTTTCTTCCATCAACTAGAGTGAATAAAAATGAACGGTAGTAGGGCAAAGGATCCAAACGTAAGAAATGGAAAAGCAAAAGAAAGGTTTAAGTGGTGGGATAGTTTTAGTAATATTTAATGTGTGAACTTCGTCGTGGAGAAATTACGTTAAAAACCCACATAAAAAATTTCGGTTTTATGATAAAAAAGCTAATCTTAGTGTAAAAATATATTCCGAACCCAATGGGACAAGTTTCATCGAAATCCGACATCGTTTGAAAAAAATTCCTTTATAAAACCGGAAATCAACACGCGTTTTATTTTTTCACGATCACCAGATAAATCGAATCAACTTGAAACTTTCAAATCCTGCAATAATTTGTTGATACGAACCCAATGGCACCAGTTTCGTCGCATTCTGAGACTGTTTCCCCGGTAAGCTGTTTATATCGCGCACCGCAACACCCTTTTTAATGTCAAAGTTTCCGGTCTGTAAAAATAACAAACTATATACCTATTCTGACTCTAATCGACGATACGAACTCAACAGGACTGATTTTGTGGCCTAATTCGATCGTCTGCTCAAGTTAAACTCAAAAACCCAATTTATTAAATTAACTACACGCTATAGAAAATAAACGGACGTTTACGACTACCGTGGCCACATACGACATCGGTTTGCCACGCAATTCAACGCCATACAATAATTTAATGTTACGGTCCCAATGAAACTGGTTTTATCGAAAACAGAGACCGTTTGCAAAATGGTCATTTTAAAGGCCTATAATTAAATAACGAATTTCACAGCGACTATTTTAAAATTTGATTTGGCCATAAATAGCAAACTACAACACAGAATTTGGATTTTTCTCTTTCATATGAAAACTATCGTCAACATGATCCCAACGTTTCTTGTTTCACAGAAATCCGACTTATATCGGATTCTGTATTCTCGGTTGAAGTTCAAAACTCAAATTTACGAACTGCATGCCATTTTCAAGCTTGATTTTTAATTATATAAATATATAACGTTTGAACTTCGTTTAAATAACGAATTAAATATTAAATTCCATCGATATTCCAAATATAATATTTAAAATAATAAATTAAATAAATATTTGGTTATCAAAAATACGGGACGTTACAGACCCGCATTGGCAGAGGTATTATAATTAATTTATTTAATTATATAAATAGTGATATAGTGAATTAAATGGTCGTGGAATTAAATATGGTGAATATTTAATTAAAATAATAAATTAAAATAATATATTTAATTCTGAAATAAACAGAATTGGCTGAAATGAAGATATGGTGTGAACCGGATCATCTGTGATATTTAATTCATCTTGGAATTGAATTAGAATAACGAATATATTCAATCGTTGACAGTTGAACGTATAGTTTATAATATAATTATAAACGAGCTCGAAATGGCGCTGCAGTTCGTAAATTGGCGATTCGAACTTCAACTGAATGTACAGGATTCGTTTTAAGCCGGATTTCTGTGAAACAAGAAACGTGTGGAGATGGTGGAGTATATCTTTCTAGTGGAAGAGAAAAATCGGGATTTCGTCGTGTAGATTTTGAGTTACGTCCAAATCAAATTTCAGAAAAGTCGATGTGGAATTCCTTTATAATTCGTAATGCTTTATTTACGTTATAAAAGGAATTTCAATATAAAATTAAATATCGATTCAACCAGGAATTGGAATATCGAGAATATAATTATTCTGGAGCTGTATGATATTCCACTGTGAATATATATGTTAATATTTATTTATAAATATTTTATTTAATTATATTTAAATATATTTATATATTTAAAGGGGTCATTCAGAGCTTTAAAAATAGCCACTATTGCAAATGAAGTCGGAATTTGATGAAACTAGTTTTGTTGGATCCGCAATGTCAAATAGATGTTAGATTTCCAGTTTCGTAATTTTTAGGGTCACTGTGTGGCCGTACGGATTTTTAGAGTGAAAAACAGTCAGTATTTTGACGGTTAAAAATACACTGTGTGAGCAAACGGAGTCGGAATTCGATGAAACCAGTTTCGTTGGGACCGTAATGTCGAACTGTAGCTGCATGTCTAGTTTGGTGATTTTTGGGTATCGCGTGTGATCACATGAATTTTTAGAACGGGAAAACGAATATAAAAGAATTCAAATAAAATATCCTAACCAGATATCTTAAAAAAATATCTCATTTGCCTATAAATAGTGTTCATTCCTTTAAGACCTAAAGAAAATTCAACAGACAAGAAAATGCACCGTCACTATTTTTCCTCCTATCTCAAAACGCGATCATTGAAATTCTCAAACAAATCAAAACAAAATCCGATAGATCTCCAGCCAAGCTTATTCGAGTTCCTATAGTGATGCTCTTCGATTTTATGTACAAGTGGTTGGGTTCGGTTTCATTTCTCGTCGCTGGAAATTCGAACAGTGAGTTCGACAGTGCCTATGGCATCGATTTTCATGAAAACGAAGCAACGATACTCGGATTGGTGGGTGTTTTTGGATTCAGAAGGGTGTTTAACATCTATCAGGAGTTTTTGGAGTGGTTCGGTGTTAATTGGGATCGGTGGTTGGCTGTACAGTGAAGAAGGAGGCTATGCGACGGAAACTGGAACTGGACGTCGATCATTGCTTTGAGAGGATGGTTAGGTAGAGCAATTGAAGAGAAGCGTTTCGGTGGTGGCCTCATTTGATTCGGTTGGGAGATGGAATTGTGGTTGATGGTGAAAGGAGCGACTATAACAGAAGAAAAAGGGAGAAGCGTGTCCTCTTTTCAATTAGGAAGAAGGTATATGCGGGTTTTGGGTTTAGCAATTGGGAGTGGGCCGAATTTCAAACAGTAATGCCCAATGGCAATTTTAATTAGTTTAGTTTAAACCATTTATAACTTGTAAAATTAATAACTTTATCACACGTGATCAGAATTTTGAACGGTCAGATCCGATGGGATCGTATGGATGGACACTACCCAATGGGTCTGACTGTGAGTGGATTGGTGCTCGTTTGAATTTACGGCGAAATAAATTGTTTGATTCAAATCAAACAACAGTTTATCGTTCTTTAACGATGAACTGCCAAAGTGAGTAAATCTCACTAACTCTGAATAGTTTATAATTTCATGTTGTATTTTTAGAACTGTTAAATATTGGCTGTTTGACTATGTGTTGACTATTTGATGTAACTGCTAGTCAGTTAGTTGAATTTCTATATTTGTTTCTATTTAACAGAATATATCATATGGAACTGAAAGTGATGTTATCTATATTGTTTAACATCTGTGATGTAGGGAAACAGGTTGGAGGAATCCGACTGGATTCCTCAACATTTATTTTACTGTTTTTCATATATTGTGATATATGATGTGTTATATAATCTGTTATGGATTATGTGTGTTGGAATGATGTTGATCATTGTTATTCGATATTTTAAATATCATAAAAGACCCTGGGATGTAAAAAGAATTATTTCAATGTATATTGAAATAAATGGATTTTATAAAATCAACAGATTTTATAAAAGGAAATATTTCGAAAGTAAATAAAAGGGAAAAATGTTTTAAAACAAATAGAGTTTTATAAAAGGGAAATCGTTTGTAAAGTGAAGAACTGTTACTAAAAGTAAATCTTTATTAATGAATAGTTTAATCGAGTAAAATGAGTTAATCGAATATAGTTTATTCGAAGGAAGTAAAATGAGTTAATCGAATATAGTTTATTCGAATAGGAAGTAAAATGAGTTATCGAATCTAGTTTATTCGAAGAAAGTAAAATGAGTTAATCGAATATAGTTTATTCGAAGGAAGTAAAATGAGTTAATCGAATATAGTTTATTCGAAGAAAGTAAAATGAGTTAATCGAATATAGTTTATTCGAATAGAAAGTAAAAGGAGTAAATCGAATATAGTTTATTCGAATAGAAGCAAATGAGTTAATCGAATATAGTTTATTCGAAGAAAGTAAAAGGAGTTATCGAATATAGTTTATTCGAAAGGAGTTAAGTGAAATGAGTAAATCAATAGCGTTAGTCAAATAGAGTTAATCCAATAGTGTTAGTCCAATAGAGTTAATTGATAAGGGTTAATCGAATAGAGTTAAGTGAAAAGAGTCAATCGAATATAGCTATTCGAAGAGGGTTAAGTAAGGAAGTTAGTAAAAGGGATATAAAGTGAACTTTGCCTATTTCAAAGTTAGAAATGTTGTTCAGTTAAGGTCTGAGAGGTAGTTCTACCCCAACTTGATTGGCTTCGTTTTTAACTAAGGAATAGTTAAGGTTCGGCAGTAAAGGAAATGGTTTGAGTTGGCATCGCGATGGTTTGTTTAAACATCTGTCTAAGACCAACGAAGAAGCTTCGGAAATGTTTTCCAAAGAAGAAACCAGAAAAGTTTTCTAATAAAGAAAACAAGAAATGGAAATGTTTTCCATTGTTAATAACGTATATTTTTCCAAATTTAGAAAATAAGAAATATTGAATATAGGGAAACAGGAGATAAGTAAATTAGTGAAATAAGGAGATATATATATATACACATATAAGATTGATGATTGATTGATAGAATTTCCATCTGGAAATAATATCGTTGTTTGCACACGTATTTTCCTTCGATAGTTAAATCACAGACTATCGAAGTTTTGACCATTTTAACGTTGTTAATATGGAGAGACCAGTTGGATTATTATCCAAAGAACCACTCTGTATTGGCATAAGCATTGCGAATCATATATGCCAAAGGAAATTGAAGACGGAGCTATGCAAGGGCTATCCTGTTTACAGAATAGTGCCTTCGGTTCATCCTGTTCCTAGATGATTTGTATGGATGGATGTCTGACAGAGTATTTCTAGACGATCACGTACATTAATTTCTCCAACCGTACCAAGAGTGGAAGCGGAGAGGTAAACTTCTTTTAGCTAACGCATAATGTATGGTTGAGGACGTCGATCGGTGATTTGATGGATTTGACGATGTGGCATTCAAAGTGAATCTGGTGTGATGATAAAGCATAGCTTCTAGCCTCACATCCGGTAAATGACAGAAATTGGGCAGGCAGCATGGCTAAGTCGGTCGCACCGAAGTAGAGTGTATAATCACCTGATCTAGAGTTTCATTTACTTCTAAAAATCTATTGTTGATGTTGTCCCATTCGGGAAACGGTTGCTGATCCCAACCGTTGGTGATATACATTCGATACACTCAAGCGAAATGAGTGGTCGGTCATGTGTGGCCGGGTTGCAAGATGTTCTTGTTGAACTCAGTGTATTCGTTTCTAGAGGTACACTAGCGAAAGGTGGTTCCATACCTTGTCATAGTTGGAAATCCATTACCCAATACGTGCTTGCGGTTTTGATTGTATACTATATATGTAAAACGTGAGATGAAAGCGTTTCTGCTAGATAATATTATATTATAGTTGATAGACATTATCATAATATCAAAGGTTTTTGATATAAAGATATTTGGATTCTCATAAGGGAAAAACCCATTCCATTATACGGCGTGGTCTTATGAGATATCGTTTACCTGCTTGAACTGTTTTTAAACTATTTTACTCATACCAGTCCCATGACTGACCCGAAGTTTATTTTGTTTTGTTTTCTCTAAACTCTCGGGTGCCCAATTTTGTACGGGCAGTCAAGTAGTCGGGATTTACAGATACAGGAAAAGCTTGGAGCAGGAGGCTTCAAGATCATATAGCTATAGTTATTTCTGCTGTGTTGTAAGTGCTGTACTTTGACAATGATATATGTATTCAAGTACAGATTTGTATTTCAAAGCTATGTTATGAAATATATTTATTCGCACCACTGTGAGATTCGTGTTACTCTGATATTATGTTCTTCTTCTTCTTCTATTCTAAGTTTCTATCTTATCTTTCCTCACGCTCTAATTTCTTTCACTAATGACCCGTATTTTTCGACGTTTGATTAGTCATCATTGAGTTTATGGCGATAACCAAAGTCGTCAAAATCCCGGGTCATTACATTCTGGGTCTGAACGAAACCGGAGGAACCTTATTCCTCGCATATCCATCGATCTCTAAGTACGTATGGACGATCACCAACTGATTCCCTCCTCTTGGGTGTACATCACAAACAAGATCATCAATAATCATCCAAACGATGTGAAGACCTCTGGTCTTCAACCACCGTCTTTGTCGTCGACTTATCGTCGAATTGATTTTTCATAATGGGTATAAACCCGGCCTTTCCAAATAACCTGCATATATTATAAACAAGTGTTACACAAACGCAACATACGCCTCATTCCAATTCAGAATATTCATTTATTCAAATATTCACATTCTTAGGGAAAGGTTCCCATTAATTTTATCAAAGATAAATTCTTCAAAATTTATTCTTTAATCTTCCATTGGATATCATTTCAAACCATGTCAAGGTTTTCCAAACTAGTTGGGATTAGCGAACCACACCGAAGTAATTATTTATTTTATTTCCCAATCCCAATCTATTCATCTCATGGAGCAAAACTGGTAATACTCCTTATCTAACCCCATGGTGTTATCGGTAAATATTAATTACCATTTCACGTACAAATCTAATTAAAGATTTAACCATTGCTTTGGAGCAAAACTGGTGACACTCCATTCTCGATTATTTCAATCTTATTAAAGATTCATTAAAACTCCACTTAGTTTTAAACTTCCCAAAAATCAATATTAACGATTATTCAAAGCTAAGAAGTTAATCTTATCTTTAACTGGGTTAAAGAACCAATGTCATTTAAAAAAACGGTTCACGACAAACCCAAAATCTCATTCCATTGTTAATCGGGTTAAAGAACAGGTGTTATTCAAAACACCGCTCACGATAAACCTAAAAACCAATTTAAAATCAATTCCAATTAAATACTAATTAACTGGACAATTTCACTAATTCTTAATTAAAAGATTTTTTCTTTTCTAAACTTTGTTCAAGAACAGTGTTATTTACGACACCATTCAGGACGAACCCAAAATCCCATTTGATAGTAAATACAAGGCTCTAAATAGAAAATATATCGGCTTATATTAGATATCAAATTCTGAAACCAACAAATATCATATTGGAAATAACGATATAAATCTATCTCTCAAATTTCCACAACCATATATGCATAATCACGAAATCCAACATCGAAATATTACGAAGATAATTTTGATTCAAATCCATTCCAATTCGTATATTGGAAATTCTGATTATTTTTAAAACCACTTCAAATCCAATTTATTTATTCAAAAATATTGGATTATAATTCCAGTTCATAACTAGTTCATTTCGATAAAAATATTTTTTTTATCCTTTTTAAATATGGGATTTTTCACCCCAATTCTTTCAAAATCATTTATTATGATTTTTCACAAATTATTAATATTTTTAATAATTTTATCAAGGCCCGTTCAGTCAATTTCCAATAACGGTCATCGAACTGCACTTACAACGACCTTTTCCAAATTTGACTTGGACATAATTCCAAATCCAAATGTTAGATTTACAATTTCTAATATTCATTGGAAATCACTTTTCGATACGAACCCAAAGGTTTTGGTTTCAGGAGAATCCGACGGTCGGATCTCCCGTAATGTCAATTCGAAGTCAATGGTCGAAATTCGCAAACTGTCGCGGCGCGGCACGTTCTATTCAGGCCATTTAATATATATAATATATTTATTATATATATTTCGTCGATTTCAATTCTAAACGTATTTTATAAATCGTTTAAATTCGTTTCTAAAACGATTTCAACTTCATATTCAATTTTTAAATCAAAATTGAATATTCCATATCATTAATATATAAATGACAATATTTTCAAAATATTAGATTTTGAAATCACTTCCTTATCTATATTCATTATAAAAACGAATATAATCGATATAAATATCGCTTGCGTCAAAATGGCACAAATCTAATCAATACGGCTTCATATATTTCAATAACTTCGTTATTCTATTCAACAAATGAATATTTTCTTCAACACATGAATATATATTTATTCAACACATGAATATTTATTCATTCTTACTTACAATAAAAAAGTGAATTTTATTGTATAAATATTTTATTCAACACATAAATATTTTCAATATATGAATATTCTCAACACATGAGTATTGTCAAATCATGACTATTTTGTTTATTTTATATATTTGATAAAATTGTGTTTTATACCGATTAATTCTTAATCAGACTCTAACCGTAAGTTAGTAAGAGAACGGTTCCCTAAGTATTAACCCCGAAGGCCGGAACCAACATCAAATCAATACCCTGGAAACCACTCATCTTAACTAGTTTCCAGTTAGTTTCTAATTTTATATATGATAAAGATGTGAATTTTATTGTTAAAATACTTTGTTTAACAGATGATAATTTTCAACACATGAATATTCTCAACACATGAGTATCGTCAACACATGACTCTTTTGTTATTCAATACATGAATATTTAATTTCCTATTCTAAAAATTATTTTAAAATATTCTTTATTTTCTAAATTGGAATGAGGCCCAATCAATTACCATATAATGTTAATTATATGGATTCCATACAACACATGTATATAATAGCAATGATAAATAATCAACCATCATCCAAAGTGCACTACACAACTGTCTATCAACCTATCGATTGACATACAACTAAACAATTGGGATTAGTGTACGTCAAATATCATCCCAATACCCGTGTGGGGTTTCAATCCACAAACAATACACCGCGACTCTTCATATGTAGGAAATCTTCACTGTGTTTCCTTTGGTGACTTGCGTTGTCCGTATTCACTACATATATAAAAATCACATTTTTATATGGTATTTATGTAAATAACAATCACATTTTTATATGGTTTAAAAATCTTCCCTTTTCTTAATTTAAAATCAAATCTTTTTATATTTAAAAATATAACCTTTTCTAAATTAAAGATCTAATCTTTATATGAATAAAGATCTTGTCATTATCATGTTAAAAATATTACCTTTGCTTCACTATACATGTAATAAAAATCGTATTTTTATTTCAAACCTATTCCTATAAAAATCATAACTTTATAAATTCCATTAGCTATAATAATCTCATTTTTAAAACTAATCTAGCTATATAAAGATTCAACTTCTAAAACAATGCCATATATACAAAAATCAGGCCTTTAACAATTTTATCAATTTATAAAATCAGTTAAGCAAGAAAACTCACTGTCGATCTCGAAGAAAGGGGGAGGAGGGGGCCCACGTCTGTCAGCGTGGCCAGCGGAAGGGCGTGGGGTGGCGCAACACCCGAGGTGGCGGCGTTCGGGTCCTACGGTGGTAGACTGTGGTTTAAATGGGTTCGGGTTTGGGCTGTGGGAGGATTGAGTGTAACGACTCGACTTTTCGAACCTTGAAAGTCGACACTAAATACATCCACGGTATTCGTGTGCCAAACATCCAAGTGTCGGAAAGTCGAATTGTTGGGTAAAATAAAAAAAGAAGTAGAACAAGGAAGAAAGAATAGAACATCAGAATCTCACAACGGAACTGAAATATATAATATCAACATAGTACAAAGGGTTACTCTAAATAAAGGAATTTCAGAGTTACAATGACCTAAGTACCATAATCATCCTGGACAATTATAACTGCCTGTCCTCACAATGCTGATATGTACATAACTAATATAGTACAACTGAAATAGAAATAAGTAGATAGATAATGGAAGCCTCCAGCTTGTCTTCCAAACTTTAAAGCATCCAAAGTAAAACCTGCCATACTCAGCCTACTCGAAGGAGTACGTGAGGATTTTAGGGAAAACAAAAACCAAGCATCAGACATCAGTCTTGTATGAGAGAACTCAAGATTGCATGTAACAATATTAAGGGGACCGTGCAGATAACCACTCCGGTTTTCCCCTCAAACGAAACCAACCATTTATTAAGTTTACTATAGTTGTATTATAGATAATGTCTAGGGTGTAGAATATACAAAAATCACATAGATGGAATGGTTACATTGGTTACATTCGACAACAATTAAGTGTACAAACAAAACCGCTAAGGTACGTTCGTATATTGGATTTTCCATCGGAGATCTCTCAATACAGATCCAAACTCCATGCACAAGGGTCAGAAAGTACCTCCGAGCATCGCATATCTCTAGATAAAATATACCATAAGGTAAACACAACTGGCCCACGCACGAAACACCGAAGTGCACCACGTGGAACCAAATATATCCAACTCCCACGCGCAACTTCGAGGAGCTCCCGCACGATTCGATATAAGTATACACTAGATATGGAGTCAATATATCCTGCCATAGGTTAGCAAAACCGAAGATTGTGCTCCTACTCTGTTTTTAGCCATATCCGATGTCGAGGTTTCGTTCGGCATCTTTCACACGAGTCTTCATCACTCGAACATAACACGAATCCCTAATTGGATTCCAACTTCTCGAACAGATCACAAATCACTACTTTGATCCGAGCATCACGAGAAGTTTCCCAATCTTCATATAGATTCACTTTTCTTCTTCAAGCGCTTTCAAAACGTAGAACTTGTACTCTAGTTTTGAAGTGGTATTCGATGAGTAAAACACTTATCGATCCTGGGCTCTTCAAAACTAATCGATGAATTTCCGGTTAACTCAATTCAGGTTCTTTCAAAAGTAAGTGAATGCTAGAGACGTTTCATACCAACACTCCTCCCCGGAGGTTCTCATGGCTAAGAACTCGTGAAGCTTTCCCAATACTTCTTAAGTTATAATGGTATAGTTCGATAGTCGATTAATCGACTATCTAGTCAAAACAATAGCTTATAGAAACCATGGTTCGTGCACTTAACTCGTTTCCGACATTATCAACTTAACTATCCCTCGGTCAAGAGTGAGGCCAGGTAAGTTAGAGCACTGGTTGCATATCACCCCTTGCCTAGACACCCCATTCTTGACACTCACAGATAGATAAGCCTACTCGCCGGCTTATTAGAATTAAGCACAGTATCCATGATATTCAATAAACAAGTAAGTAATTAACATGGTTAACACGTTTCGAACATTCCCAACCTATCTATTCCTCGGCCAAGAGGAAAGCCGGTAGGTTAGAGCTCTATTGCTCCGTCCCTACTCGACATCAATCTTAACTCTCACAAATAGATAAGCCTACTTCGTTTGCTTATTAGTGTTAAGCATTATCAGTTACCTTTTTAATCTAATGACTTAATCATGACGAGGTTTAGCAATTCATAACCCTTTTCTAATCTTTGTTTTATTTGGAAAGATATTTTATAAAAAGATATTTGGAAGATATTTAGAAAGAAGGTATTTTAGAAGAAGATATTTAGAAAGAAGATATTTAGAAAGAAGATATTTTAGAAGAAGATATTTTGAAAGAAGATATTTTGAAAGAAGATATTTTAGAAGATAAGACCATCTACATAAATTTAAAGAACATTTACATTACTTAGAAATCCAAAAATTAAGGTTAAACGGGTAGTTTTGCACTAGTGAAGTTTTGGTCATTTTCAAGGGGTTACTTAGCATTTTACTATTCAATCACTTCAAGATAGTAAACATACAAGTAAAACAAGATCTTATACGATATGAAATCACTAAATATGTCTTTACAAAGTTCCATACAAAGTTGAAAACACAACAATTCAAACTGCATCTATAGCGACTATCGCTATAAGTGCGCTTTCAAGTTCAAGTCCACAATTTGTCAATTCCCTACTAATCCTTATGTGCTTTGTTTCAATTCCATTCCACTTGTTATACAAGTTAATTCAAGTCCAAATCCAAGTTCATTCAAGTCCATTCCAATCCATTAACATGGATTACATATGTCACTTACTTTTAAAGTAAGAATAAAGTTAACATTTTTAACATAAGTTACCAACATTCAAGCAACTTTAACAATAGTTAAAAACATGCAAAAGATTTATGTTCGCTGTCCTAAATAGTGAGTAAACTCACCTTAATCCTTAGCAAATCCAATATCCAAAATAAGAATAAAGATCCAAGAATAAGAATAAAGATCCAAGCTAGCAACCTCCTTCCTTTCCTTTCTTATATAGCTCACGAACAAAGATGAAAATTGAGAGAGGCTTGGATTTTTCAACTTCTAACTTGCGAGAAGGTCTTGTTATGGTATAAGAAGGCTGCATTCAAAGTTTGAGTTGATTTGGAGTTGGTTTGAATATAGTTTGAGAAAGTTAGTAAGGAAGAGGAAGAAGATGAAGATAAGCCATTAAAAGCTTCACTTTTGCTTAGGAATTTTGTTTAAGAAAAAAGGAGGTATACCTCTCCTTATATAGGAAAATGATGGTGGATAGGAAAAGACCAAAATGCCCTTAAAACCCTAATAGTAATTATGATAGATGGGATGGTGTGTAAGGGAAGTGAAAGGTGTGTAAGAGATGGTAAGTTTGGTTTTTCAAGTAAGCATTCATTTGTATACATATAAGAAGCTTATATACATACACTTAGGATATTTTCTAAAATCTTGATGTGACTAATTATGCTTACATATATATGTGCATATGCATGTACGTGAATACATACACATATATCAAACGACGTTGCAACGATATGAAACAACTTCTATTCAACGATAGGATGTGAATCTGGAAGTTGAATCTCGATCATACTATTAGTTCTTTATAAAATGATTTATTCAAGTAAATAAAACTTGGAAATAAATCCATTAACTTATTTAAACAATTAAAACAAGCATATTCAAATTATAAAGCACTTATTTGAATACTTAAATACCAAAATACAAAAATTTTCCTTAAATGCTCATTTTTTTTAAAATGATGACATCATCAATATATTTAGCCATAAATATGAAAAATATTTTTATTTGCTAATTACTTTTCTAATGAATAACTAGAAATTCATTCAAATTTTCAACAATATTTATTGAGAAAATAGCTATATATAAATAAAATGGTTTTCGGTCACATTTTCGACATTTTTCCAAAAAATATATTTTTGAGAACATTTTTCTGAAATGAGCCAAGGATCATTAATTGTTAATGAAAAGATGTTTAACAAGGTTATAAAATCACATTTACAATATTTAACAAAACTCCAAACTGTTACAATATTTGAAGATTAAGTGTTCAAATTTCCGGGTCTTTACATTCTCCCCCACTTAAAACATTTCGTCCCCGAAATTCAAACAAGAATGAAAAATCAAAGAAGATAGAATAACAAGATGCATATATAGATCACTTCCAAAAACTATATACAAATTAAAAACCAAAAGACATACCATACTAAGATAAGAAACCCTTAGTCTAAGATCAATTCTGGATAAGACTTCCTCAGATTTTCCTCTGTTTCCCATGTACAATCCCGAGCATCCTCACTCCATTGTACCTTGACTAACTTCACAATCTTAGTCCTAAGTTGCTTTATATCTCTATCAATAATTCGAACTAGTTGTCTCAATATAGTCAAATTCGGCTCCACTTCCACGTCTTCTTGTTGCGACGCTTCTACTATCATCGAGGGATCATGCACATACTTACGCAAATGTGATACATGAAATACATTGTGCACCCCTGATAGCCTAATTGGTCACTCGACTCTATACGCGAGTGTACCAATCCTTTCTAGAATTGGGAATGGTCCAATATAACGAGGAGCTAACTTCCCAGCCTTTCCAAACCGAACTACACTTCTCATCGACGTAACTTTTACAAATACAAAGTCTCCAACTGCAAATTCCAAGTCTCTACGCCTTTCATCTGCATAGCTCTTCTGTCGATTCTGTGCTTCCTTGATTCGCTTCTGAATCACTAAGACCTTATCTGATACTTCTCGAACCATATCTGGCCCAAGTACAAGGCGATCTCCAGATTCTACCCAACATGATGGAGATTTGCAAGGCCTTCCATACAATGCTTCAAAAGGTGCCATCCCAATGCTGGCTTGATAACTATTGTTGTATGAAAACTCAACAAGTGGTAAGTGATCTTCCCACGAACCTCCAAAATCTAAGATGCATGCCCGAAGTAAATCTTCTAATACTCGGTTCACCCTTTCTGTTTGCCCATCAGTTTGTGGATGGTAAGCGGTACTCAAACTGAGCTTGGTCCCCAATGTATCATGCAATCCCTTCCAGAAATGACTTGTGAAAATTGGATCTCTATCACTCATGATACTACTTGGAATGCCATGAAGCCTAACTATCTCCTTAATATACAACAACGCCAAACTAGAAGCAGTCCTTGTTGCCTTTACTGGTAAGAAGTGTGCGCTCTTGGTTAACCGATCTACAATCACCCATACACCTTCATTACCTCTCCTCGTCCTAGGCAACCCGTCAATAAAATCCATAGAAATCTGATCCCATTTCCACTTAGGAATCTCGAGTGGCTGAAGTAGCCTGGTCGTCTTTTGATGACTACCCTTCACTTGTTGGCAGTTTGCACACCTACTTACAAATATAGAGACATCCCTTTTCATTCCCTCCCACCAAAATGTTCGCTTCATATCTTGATACATTTCAGTTACCCCTGGATGTATCGTTAATCGTGAATGAGGGCTTTCCGTTAGAACATCCTGCCTGATTCCATTAACATTTGGAACACATAACCTACCATTCATCCTCAAAATTCCACGGTTATCTACTTCGAATCCAGGCCATTTCTCTAGAGCAATATTCTCACTTACCAACTTAGCAATCCTGGCAAGATGAAGATCTCTAAGTTGATTCTCTTCGATACGACTCATCAAGGTTGGTCGAACTTCTATATTTGCCATAACTGCATATCTTATACTGAGCGTGTCGGCTAGAACATTAGCCTTTCCTGGGGTATACGTGATGTCTAGATCATAGGCTGCAAGAAACTCCAACCACCTTTGTTGCCTCATGTTCAAGTCTTTTTGCGTAAAAAGATACTTCAAGGATTTGTGGTCCGTATATAACTTGAACTTCTCACCTAACAAATGATGCCTCCACATTTTTAATTCAAACACAACGGCTAATAACTCCAAGTCATGAGTCGCATACCTTGTTTCATGTAGTTTGAGCTGACGGCTCGCATAAGCAATAACTCTCCCATGTTGCATCAACACAGCACCTAACCCAGTTCCACAAGCATCAGTGTAAACAGTCAAACCTTCACCTCCATCTGGCACAGTAAGGACAGGAGCACTAGTTAACTTTTCCTTAATCTTTATGAAGGCTTGCTCGCACTTCTCTGTCCATACAAATTTGATATCTTTCTTTGTCAGCTTTGTTAAACAAGAAGCGATCTTTGCGAAATCCTGGATAAACCTTCTATAATAGCCAACTAGACCCAAAAAGCTTCTAATATCTGTAGCTCTTTCTGGCCTTCTCCAGTCTTGAACAGACACAACCTTCGCAGGATCAACAGAAATACCTTCAGTAGAAACAACGTGGCCCAAAAATCTAACTTCAAAACGCCAAAAATGACACTTCGAGAATTTTGCCTTCAAAACAATATCCCTCAATGTTTCTAGTACTATCCTCAAATGGCGTGTATGTTCTTCCTCGGTCTTAGAGTAGACCAGAATATCATCAATGAATACAAGAACAAACTTATTCAACACATCTCGAAAAACCCGATTCATTAGGTCTACGAAATACGCTGGAGCATTAGTTAGACCGAACAGCATAACTAACCACTCATAAAATTTATTGGACCTAAAAGCGATTAAGGGTACACTCTCCTCTGCTACCCTCAACTGATGGAATCCTGTAGCAAGATCTAGTTGAGAAAACACTTGAGCTCCATGAAGCTGGTCGAATAAGTCATCTATCCTAGGCAAAGGATACTTGTTCCTAATAGTTCGTTTGTTGAGCTCGCGATAATCAACACATAATCTTAATAAACCATCTGCCTTTGTAGCAAAGACAACAGGTGCTCCCCAACTCGAACGACTTGGTCAAATCAAGCCCTTTTGTAATAGATCATCCACCTGAATAGATAGCGCCAACTTCTCCTTTGGTGCTATCCTTCGAACAAGCAACACGATAGGCTTTGCATCTTTAACCAAATCAATGCGAAACTCTATCTCCCGATGAGGTGGTAAACCTGACACCTCCTCGAAGACATCTGCAAATTCTCGAACAATGGGAATAGAACTCGATTCTTCCTCCGCCACATCCAAGGAATAAAGGAAACTAGTCATAAGTGAGCTAGGTCCTCCACAAAATATTATGAAATATTTCCCTTCATCTGTCTTAAATGAGACAGTTCCCTTCTTACAATCTAGAACCCCAGAATATCGAGACAGCCAATCCATCCCGAGTAGGACATCAAAACCCATAAAACCTAATAAATATAAATCACAAGGGAAGAGTTCGTCATAATAAGAAATCGGAAATCCTAAGCATCCCATACAAAGATTTGACCTCCAATAGGGTTCAACACACAAATAGATTCTAAAGCCATTACTGGCTCAAGTTTCAGTTTATCAACAGAGTACGAGAAATGAAATTTAAGGAAGCACCGGAATCAAATAAGAAACGAATAGGAATGCCAAAAATAGATAGAATACCTTCCATAACTTGCTTCCCTTTTGCTGTTGCTGAAGTGGAAGGTGCTGAAGCTAAAGAAAAAGCTCGAGGTTGTTCCCCCTTCTGAAGAAGTGGACACTCCCTAGCAAAATGACCCGGCTTATGACAGTTGTAGAAGCCATCCCTTGGAGCAAACTGAGTCTTGATTGTCTGTGATTCAATCTTCAGATACTTAGCCATTGGTGCCTTAAGCACAGGTGTCCTTTCCACCTGTTTCTTCTTAGCCTCCGTACAGTTCTTAGCAAAATGGCCCTTCTTCCCGCAGTTATGACAAGTAAACCTAGATATATCTTTATTTGGTTGAAACTTCCTCTTATTCTCGCTTGTCGGTGCCGAATTAGCTGATTTCGGAACCAAACCTTCAAACCTCAATCCCATGTTTACCAAATCCAAATAGGGTGCCAAGATGTATTTTGTCATATCTCGATGAAACTCAGGACGTAATCCTGTAATGAACTTATCATTCTTCTTCAGTGGCGTATCAATCAGACCTGGTCCAAATAAAGACAATGTAGTGAATCGCTTCTCATACTCTGCTACCGTCATAGCCCCCTGCTTCAAGTCCAAGAAGTCTTTCCAGCTTCCGGAACATATTTCTTTTCAAATTCCTCCTTAAATTAGGCCCAAGAAAAGTCGTTCTCTTGGACATCCAAAATAATCAGATTCCACCAATCCATAGCTGTATCAGATAAATGTCATGATGCCAATCGACGTTTCATTGCATCATCTAGCTCCATATCCCCAAATATACGGTCGCATAGCTTGAGCCAAGTCTGATCTTCTACAATCGACTCCGAGCCACTAAACCTCCTTCCCCCAAGCCTCTCATAGTCACGAAAAAGTGAAGCAAATCCCTTCTGAGGAATGACTTGCACGACCTCCTCTACAACACCTACTATTGGTTCCTCCACAGAAGCTACATTACTCGGTGCACGATTCTCACCATTAGTGACAGTACTAGCTCGGCCACCTCTACCTCTGCCTCCTCTACTATTTGCAGTACGAGTACTCACAGTTTACTACCAGAATTATAGCAAACATCTTTAGAATACTTGAAGATAGAATTATCTCAAGGAAACGATACAAAGAAGGGTTTACCAAGAAGAAGGACCTTATTCAAGAAAGGGTTGCGGGAAATAGACATTCCAAAGGAATATTTTCAAAGTCTAGTTTTCAAAATACAAAAACGCTCTCATATGTATAATACACTCAACTCATTCTAGGGTGTCGCTTACCCCATCTCTAATGAGCCACACCCAACCAAAGTCAAGGTGTTCGCTCAACCTTGTGCTCTGATACCAAATTAAACGACCCAATTTTTCGAACCTCAAAAGTCAACACTAAATACATCCACGGTATTCGTGTGCCAAACATCCAAGTGCCGGAAAGATGAATTGTTGGGTTAAAAAAAAAGTAGAACAAGGAAGAAAGAATAGAACATCGGAATCTCACAGCCGAACGAAAATATATGATATCAACATAGTACAAAGGGTTACTCTAAATAAAGGAATTTCAGAGTTACAATAACCTAAGTACCATAATCATCCTGGACAGTTATAACTGCCTGTCCTCACAATGCTGATATGTACATAACTAATATAGTACAACTGAAATAGAAATAAGTAGATAGATAATGGAAGCCTCCAGCTCGTCTTCCAAACTTTAAAGCATCCAAAGTAAAACCTGTCATACTCAGCCCACTCGAAGGAGTACATGAGGATTTTAGGAAAACCAAAACCAAGCGTCAGACATCAGTCTGGTATGAGAAAACTCAAGATTGCATGTAACAATATTAAGGGGACCGTGCAGATAACCGCTCCGGTTTTCCCCTCAAAAGAAACCAACCATTTATTAAGTTTACTATAGTTGTATTATAGATAATGTCTAGGGTGTAGAATATACATAAATCACATAGATGGAATGGTTACATTGGTTACATTCGACAGCTATTAAGTGTACAAACAAAACCGCTAAGGTATGTTCATATATTGGATTTTCCATCGGAGATCTCTCAATATAGATCCAAACTCCATGCACAAGGGTCAGAAAGTACCTCCGAGCGTAGCATATCTCTAGATAAAATATACCATAAGGTAAACAAAACTGGGCCACGCACGAAACACCGAAGTGCACCACGTGGAACCAAATATATCCAACTCCCACGCGCAACTTCGAGGAGCTCCCGCACGATTCGATATAAGCATACACTAGATATGGAGTCAATATATCCTGCCATAGGTTAGCAAAACCTCAGATTGTGCTCCTACTCTGTTTTTAGCCATATCCGATGTCGAAGTTTCGTTCGGCATCTTTCACGCGAGTCTTCATCACTCGAACATAACACGAATCCCTAATTGGATTCCTACTTCTCGAACATATCACGAATCACTACTTTGATCCGAGCATCACGAGAAGTTTCCCAATCTTCATATAGATTCACTTTTCTTCTTCAACCGCTTCCAAAACGTAGAATTCGTACTCTAGTTTTGAAGTGGTATTCGATGTGTAGAACACTTATTGATCCCGGGCTCTTCAAAACTAGTCGATGAATTTCCGATTAACTCAATTCCGGTTCTTTCAAAAGTAAGTGAATGCTAGAGACATTTCATACCAACACTCCTCCCCGGAGGTTCTCATTGGTATGAACTCGTGAAGCTTTCCCGATACTTCTTAAGTTATAATGGTATAGTTCGATAGTCGATTAATCGACTGTCTAGTCAAAACAATAGCTTATAGAAACCATGGTTCGTGCACTTAACTCGTTTTTGACATTATCAACTTAACTATCCCTCGGTCAAGAGTGAGGCCGGGCAAGTTAGAGCACTGGTTGCATATCACCCCTTGCCTAGACACCCCATTCTTGACACTCATAAATAGATAAGCATACTCGTCGGCTTATTAGAATTAAGCACAGTATCCATGATATTCAATAAACAAGTAATTAACATGGTTAACACGTTTCCAACATTACCAACCTATCTATTCCTCGGCCAAGAGGGAAGCCGGTAGGTTAGAGCTCTATTGCTCCGCCCCTACTCGACATCAATCTTAACTCTCACAAATAGATAAGACTACTTCGTTGGCTTATTAGTGTTAAGCATTATTAGTTACCTTTTTAATCTAATGACTTAATCATGACGAGGTTTAGCAATTCATAACCCTTTTCTAACCTTTGTTTTATTTGGAAAGATATTTTATAAGAAGATATTTGGAAGATATTTAGAATGAAGATATTCTAGAAGAAGATATTTAGAAAGAAGATATTTAGAAAGAAGATATTTTAGAAGAAGATATTTTGAAAGAGGATATTTAGAAAGAAGATATTTCACAAGATAAGACCATTTACATAAATTTAAAGAACATTTACAATACTTAGAAATCCAAAAATCAAGGTAAAACGGGTAGTTTTGCACTAGTGAAGTTTTGGTCATTTTCAAGGGGGTAGTTAGCATTTTACTATTCAATCACTTCGAGGTAGTAAACATACAAGTAAAACAAGATCTTATATGATATGATATCACTAAATATGCCTTTACAAAGTTCCATACAAAGTGTTGAAAACAAAACAATTCAAACTGCATCTATAGCAACTATCGCTATAAGTATGCTTTCAAGTTCAAGTCCACAATATGTCAATTCCCTACTAATCCTTATGTGCTTTGTTTCAAGTCAATTCCACTTGTTATACAAGTTAATTCAAGTCCAAATCCAAGTTCATTCAAGTCCATTCCAATCCATTAACATGGATTACATATGTCACTTACTTTTAAAGTAAGAATCAAGTTAACATTTTTAATATAAGTTACCAACATTCAAGCAACTTTAACAATAGTTAAAAACATGCAAAAGAATTATGTTAGCTGTCCTAAATAGTGAGTAAACTCACCTTAATCCTTAGCAAATCCAAGATCCAAAATAAGAATAAAGATCCAAGAATAAGAATAAAGATCCAAGCGAGCAACCTCCTTCCTTTCCTTGCTTTTCCTTGCTTCCTTGCTTATATAGCTCACGAACAAAGATGAAAATTGAGAGAGGCTTGGATTTTTCAACTTCTAACTTGCTAGAAGGTCTTGTAATGGTATAAGAAGGCTACAATCAAAGTTTGAGTTGATTTGGAGTTGGTTTGAATATAGTTTGAGAAAGTTAGTAAGGAAGAGGAAGAAGATGAAGATAAGCCATTAAAAGCTTCACTTTTGCTTAGGAATTTTGTGTAAGAAAGAAGGAGGTATACCCCTCCTTATATAGGAAAAGGAAGGTGGATGGGAAAAGACCAAAATGCCCTTAAAACCCTAATAGTAATTATGATAGATGGGATTGTGTGTAAGGGAAGTGAAAGGTGTGTAAGAGATGGTAAGTTTGCTTTTTCAAGTAAGCATTCATTTGTATACATATAAGAAGCTTATATACATACACTTAGGATATTTTCTAAACTCTTGATGTGACTAATTATGCTTACATATATATGTGTATTTGCATGTATGTGAATACATACACATATATCAAACAACGTTGCAATGATACGAAACAACTTCTATTCAACGATAGGATGTGAATCTGGAAGTTGAATCTCGATCATACTATTAGTTCTTTATAAAATGATTTATTCAAGTAAATAAAACTTGGAAATAAATCCATTAACTTATTTAAACAATTAAAACAAGCATATTCAAATTATAAAGCACTTATTTGAATACTTAAATACCAAAATACAAAAACTTTCCTTAAATGCTCATTTTTTTTAAAATGATGACATCATCAATATAGTTAGCCATAAATATGAAAAATATTTTTATTTGCTAATTACTTTTCTAATGAATAACTAGAAATTCATATAAATTTTCAACAACATTTATTGAGAAAATAGCTATATATAAATAAAATGGCTTTCGGTCACATTTTCGACATTTTTCCAAAAAATATATTTTTGAGAACATTTTTCTGAAATGAGCCAGGGATCATTAATTATTAATGAAAAGATGTTTAATAAGGTTATAAAATCACATTTACAATATTTAACAATACTCCAAACTGTTACAATATTTTAAGATTAAGTGTTCAAATTTCCGGGTCTTTACATTGAGGGAGGATCGGAGGACCACCGGAGAGGGGGGCGGGAAAATCGGCTAACGGCGGCGCAGGTGGGATCGACGGCAATGGTGTGGGGAGGCTTGGGCGACGGGTCGACGTGGGTTGGGGGTTTCTCTTTTTTTTTTAATTTTAGAAAATGAACGGGAGAGAGTGTAAGGGGGTGGGGGGCTCTATAATATAATTTATTTATTTATTTAATTAAATTTATTTCTCCTTTAAAGTTGACTTTTCATTCAACCTCCAAACGAGACCCAACGACTGTCACCCCCAGCTAATTACCCCCATTCTGAATGCAATGGGATATGTTCCGCAAGCCAGTTCGGCTGTTTCGATAGGTTTTCGTTGAATTTAAAATATAAATCTTTATATATTCAATTTAAACGCACATTTCAATTTACCGGGGCCTCATATTAACTCTAAAATTACCGAAAAATTATTTCCAGCTTCGTATTGACGATACGGTACTAACAAAACTAATTTCGTCAAATTCTGAGATCGTTTGAAAAATGGCTATTTTCTAGTCGATCAAAATTGACTGAAAATGTTAAAACACGTTTTCTTCTGCCACACTTACATATTGATTCAGAAAATTATGAATTTTGGAATCTAGCAATAATTTGACATCCCGGATCCAACAAAAGTGGTTTCGTTGAAAACAGAGGTAGTTTGCAAAATCGCTATTTTTAAGGGCTATATTTCCCTAGCGACTATTCTGACTTTTCAACTGGGCATAACTTTTTATCCCCGCTATGAAATTTCAATTTTTCGGATTCGTTGGAAAGATATTCTCAGTTAGATTCTAATATTTCTGGTTTCGCTAAAATCCAGTTTATTTTGAGTCCAGTGCATTCATTTGAAATTCAAAATCGAAATTTCAAACTACTTTGCCATTTTCAATTCCTTTTGTAATTAAAAATAAATATTTATATTCTAACATCGATTCAAATAAATATATACGTTCTAATTCTATTCAAAATGATTCTCATTGTCATTATTTAAAATAATTCATTTTAAATATTCAAAATAATTCATTTTAAATATTCAAAATTCATTAAAATTGCCAAAATAAAAATTTTAAATTGGCTCAGATTTTCCTAGTTGTTACAATCTCCCCCGCTTAAAACTTTTCGTCCTCGAAGGAACGAAGCTGAAAGTTATTTAACTAACCAACTCAACTTCATTATTTTCATTACGGCTTAAGTTCTTCAACTTTTCAGTTTCTAAGAACTTTTCAATTTTTTCAAAAATTTGGCTAACATCCTAAATTTTAGAAATATTTCGCCATAACCTCCCCTACACTGGGAGCATCGGGATATTTCGAACAGCCTCCCTTGGCCCTCACCAATCCAAAAGAAAAAGAAAAAGCCAAGAGGCTAGCCAATCGGCACATAAAATCATCAAAACCCCAAGAAATATAATAAACATGTACCTATTTGTCGGCAAACAATTTTATTCCTCTGCTCTAGCCTCCTTGCTATGACCTGTTCAATGGATATACATGTATATGCATGCAATTTTAATCAATTTTCAATTCAGTTCTAAATTTGGTTCCATTAGGCTAAATGGTTCAAAATTTTAATAAATGAAACCAATAATCAAACAACACAATCAGCAATCAATTAGTGGATTATCGTTTCAAATTCATAATTTTGATAAATATACAGAAAATCATGTTTTTGAGGCCAAATCACAACAATAGACCTATCTAGTTTTGGTTCTCACACCAGTCTGATGGAAATATATAGATATCCCACTTTCGAAACTCAAACATAAATTCTAATGAAGATCGATCAATCATCAAAACTATCTCCGGGCGACAAGAGTGTGATTCCATATCTATCCAGTATATTAAAACTTCGAATATACTTTCATGACGCGTATATGCAAAATCTTTATATACTCGATTGTCCAAATTCAATACAAATAAAATATTCAAAAAAGTACAAAATGGTTTAAATTTTCAAAAAAAAACTTGTTTTCATTTTTATTTTTAAAAAATAACACTCTTTCGACTCGCTTTAGGATACTACTGATCCCATCTCTAACAAGCCATTCTTATTGGACATTACTAGTCCAATCTCTAATGAATTCTTTCGTTTGGTTCTAATGTGTCTTGTTCTCGGGCTCTGCAAACCAAAGCTCCGATACCAACTTTACCGACCCGAATTTCCCCGCGAAGGAAAGCACGGATTGCTTTGAGAACAACACAAATCGAAACGCAAACAGAAGAACTTTTCATTGTTTATTACAACAATTCCATCAGAATACAAGAATATACAGAGTATGAATAAATATTGCACATTTGACAAATATCAGAGATTTAAATTACATTTAAATACATAGCAACGGAAAAATAATACAACATACAACTGAAAGAAGTACACAGATACAGAGCTTTCTGAATATCACTTCAGCTATATACCAGGATCCTGTGAATATAAATCTGCAAAACCCAACCACTAGCTTCCCGTGCGGAAAATAAGGGCACCCAGAGTTTAGGTTAAAACAATAAACTCTAGGTCAGTCATGTGACTGGTGTGAGAACTAAAAAAGTTATTAATTTGATTTTAAAGTTTGGTAAATCAATGGACCACGCCGTATAACACGGAATGGATTTTTACCTCAAGAATACCAGTGCATAAACAAACAGCGCAATGCTAAATAAAGAACAATGAAGCTGTTCTAAGACCCAGGCCCCATCACAAAATGCAACGCAAGCCGGAGGATGGGGTTTTACCTTATAACAGCCAAGTAATGCTTGATACGCAAAATTTAATCTTTTATTATTACTATTAGTGAAGAAAACAACTTCGAATATAAAATAGACGACATGGGTACCATATATCATGTCGCCATACTAGGCTCTACAAATAAAACCGAAATGTCACGTATTGGAAATTGGATTTCTGTCATGAGTCGAGGCAAGGGAAAGCTCCTCTCCGTTCGAGACACTCTAGCAAATGTCTCAGGACCACACACAGCGATCCTGGATCTTCAGGGTCGGTCCTCTCTTACTTTTGAGGATTTGTATTCTTGAACACATGTTTCCCGGTCCTATCAGATCTATATCCGAGGTGCCTAGCATTCCAACAACCACACAGGTAAAATAATTAAATGTCAGGGCTGGTAGGTCACTGACAACGCCCATAGCTAGAAAGAAACGTCATGCTCTCCCTGCAGTCACTATCCCGTTTTGACTCATACCAAGGTGTGAGGCTCGCGAATCAACGCTATACATAAAGTTATGCCATGTAGGCCGTGCTTTGATCACCAACCACAAGACTTCGCTTTCCAACAGATGCCTTGATCATTTGCCACTTAGGCATTCCACACAGGAAATTCATGCCATGCGATTGATATCCATCGATATATGACCTCTGAGCTCGTACATCTCAGAGAAGGGCGTTAAGCAAGAGAATAAATTCTCCGCCGCCAAACAGATATATATTTAATAGAAATCAATCACACAGAATAAAAGCCAATGTCAGACATACAGTCCATTTACAAGTTCGTTATGGGACTGAACAAAACCGGAGGAACCTTGTTCCTCGCATATCCATCGATCTCTAAGTACGTCTGAACGATCACCAACTGATTCGCTCGTCTTGGGTGTACATCCCAATCAAGATCATCAATAATCATCCAAACGATGTGAAGACCTCATGTCTTCAACCAGCGTCTTCATCATCGACTTATCGTCGAATCAGTTATTCAAAATGGGTATAAACCCGGCCTTTCCAAATAACCCGCGTATATAATAAACAAGTGTTACACAAATGCAACATACGCCTCATTCCAATTCGGAATATTCTTTTATTAAAATATTCACATTCTTAAGGAAAGGTTCCCATTAACTTTATCAAAGATAAATTCTTTAAAATTTATTCTTTAATCTTCCATTGGATATCATTTCAAACCATGTCAAGGTTTTCCCAACTAGTCGGGATTATCGAACCACACCGAAGTAATTATTTATTTTATTTCTCAATCCCAACCTATTTATCCCATGGAGCAAAACTGGTAATACTCCTTATCTAACCCAATGGTGTTATCAGTAAATATTAATTACCATTTCACGTTCAAATCTAATTAAAGATTTAACTATCGCTTTGGAGCAAAATTGGTGATACTCCATTCTCGATTATTTCAATCTAATTAAAGATTCATTAAAACTCCACTTAGTTTTAATCTTCCCAAAAATCAATATTAATGATTATTCAAAGCTAAGAAGTTAATCTTATCTTTAACTGGGTTAAAGAACCAATGTCATTTAAAAACACGGTTCACGAAAAACCCAAAATTCCATTCCATTGTTAATCGGGTTAAATAACAGGTGTTATTCAAAACACCGCTCACGACAAACCCAAAAACCAATTTAAATTCAATTCCAATTAAATACTAATTAACTGGACAATTTCACTAAATCTTAATTAAAAATTTATTCTTTTCTAAACTTGGTTCAAGAATAGTGTTATTTAAGACACCATTCACGACGAACCCAAAATCCCATTTGATATTAAATACAAGGCTCTGAATAAAAAATATATCGGTTTATATTCAATATCAAATTCTAAAACCAACAAATATCGTATTGGAAATAATGATATAAATATATCTTTCAAATTTCCACAACCATATATGTATAATCACGAAATCCAACATCGAAATATTCCGAAGATAATTTCGGTTCAAATCCATTCCAATTCGTATATTGGAAATTCTGATTATTTTTAAAACCACTTTAAATCCAATTTATTTATTCAAAAATATTGGATTATAATTCTAGTTCATAACTAGTTCCTTTCGATAAAAATATATTTTTTATCCTTTTTAAATATGGGATTTTTCACCCCAATTCTTTCTAAATCATTTATTATGATTTTTCACAAATTATTAATATTTTTAATAATTTTATCAAGGCCCATTCAGTCGATTTCCAATAACGGTCGTCGAACTGCACTTACAACGAATTTTCCAAATTTGATTTGGACAGAATTCCAAATCCAACCATTAGATTTAAATTTTCTAATATTCATTGGAAATCTCTTTTTGATACGAACCCAACGGTTCCAGTTTCAGGAGAATCCGACGGTCCGACCTCCCGTAACATCAATTCGAAGTCAATGGTCGAAATTCGTGAACTTTCGCGGCGCGGCACGTTCTATTCAGCCCATTTAATATATATAATATATTTATTATATATATTTCGTCGACTTCAATTCTAAACGTATTTTATAAATCGTTTAAATTCGTTTTAAAAACGATTCCAACTTCATATTCAATTTTTAAACCAAAATTGAATATTCCATATCATTAATATATAAATGATAATGTTTTCAAAATATTAGATTTTGAAATCACTTCCTTTTCTATATTCATTATAAAAACGAATATAACCGATATAAATATCGTTCGCATCAAAATAGCGCAAATCTAATCAACACGGCTTCATATATTTCAATAACTTCGTTTTTCTATTCAACAAATGAATATTTTCTTCAACACATGAATATATATTTTATTCAACACATGAATATTTATTCATTCTTACTTACAATAAAAAAGTGAATTTTATTGTATAAATATTTTATTCAACACATAAATATTTTCAATACATGAATATTCTCAACATATGAGTATCGTCAACTCATGACTATTTTGTCTATTTTATATATTTGATAAAATTGTGTTTTATATCGTTTAATTCTTAATTAGACTCTAACCGTAAATCAGTAAGAGAACGATTCCCTAAGTATTAACCCCGAAGGCCGGAACCAACATCAGATTAATACCAAAGAAACCACTCATCTTAACTAGTTTTCGGTTAGTTTCTAATTTTATATATGATAAAGATGTGAATTTTATTGTTAAAATACTTCGTTCAACACATGATAAGTTTCAACACATGAATATTCTCAACACATGATTATCGTGAACACATGACTCTTTTGTTTATTCAACACATGAATATTCAATTTCCTGTTCTGAATATTATTTTAAAATATTCTTTATTTTCTAAATTGGAATGAGGCCCAATCAATTACCATATAATGTTAATTATATTGATTCCATACAACACATGTATATAATAGCAATGATAAATAATCGACCATCATCCAAAATGCACTACACAACACTCTGTCAACCTATCGATTGACATACAACTAAGCAATCG